>CM056380.1:58746391-59044668 GCA_029718625.1 Synaphobranchus kaupii | reverse complement strand
AGTAAGTGCACTTGAATTTAAAACTATTCCCCTCATTATAATAGGGGCATAATTGCAGGTTCAGTTTCTGCCTAAATAGAGAGTTCAACCTATCAAATTACATTGGAAACATTTTCAATGGAAATGCAATTTAAATAATATGAGGTTTTAATAATTAATTAATTAGCCAAATATTTTCTTTTACTTTATGCTGTTGGTTTACAGAAAATTAGTTTCAAATTGATTTGAATTTCAAATCAAGAGTATCCACCTTCACAAACTAATCCTTCATACACTGGGAAAGTTCACTGGGAAAGTTCTAAAGAATTCAAACAAGTTAAACAAATCTTCAAACAAATGAAAATTGTGTAGGGGCTGCTGTGTGTTAAGGCATTGCTCTAATGTTTGGGTGGGCCCTACGGTCTGGTATGGACTGCCCCCCCCCCCCCCCCCCCCCCCCCCCCCCCAAACTCCACTCCACCCAAACCCCACCAGGTCAACCAATTGTGTACCCAAGCTGCACTTGAAATGTCTTCTTCTGACTCATGTCTATGCAAGCTCAACGTTAGGGTCTGTGGTGTGAGAAGAAGGAGCATGTCATTGTGTTTCAGCACATACACTCATCTGCTCAAACCAGGGATGCAGCGATGAGCACAGCTGGAGAAAACTGGGGGAGACCATGAAAAAAGTGTATTGTGTTATCAACTATTAAATCACAGCATTCAAACCATCACCTTCAGCATTTTTTAAAATACACATGCTTAATCACTTGTACATACTCTATGTATATGCTCCATGTTCATTCAATAGCTCGAATGAGAATATGAAAATGGAAGGCATGTACCAACACTTAACTAATGACCTGATAATGTGTTGCAGTACCTGCAATGATATGAGGGGGAAAACATGTGTCAGTAGCTACCTTTCCTTTTCTGTGAATTTATGCAATTTTACAATGTGAAACAGAATATGCATTAAAGCTAATGTAACTGGTGACATAACGGAACCTACACATGAGCTGTTCTCAGTGGGAGCAAACTATTAACTACTAAACTGATTTTCTATAACAATGAAAGCATGGATGGCCAGCTAGAGAACATTCTGGCTTCTTTTTGGTAGAAGCTTTTTATGAACAACTTTCATAATTTACACTTGTATACAATAGCAAGATTAACATTTGCATTCTTTTTAAAAATGAAATTCACCAGAACCAATAGGCAATTGGCAGGGAAAAAAGCATGCCCTTACAGGAGTTTAACATGTTGAGCAGGTCCTTACAAGAGTTGAATCTGTCAATAAAGATTCCTATATAAGGGAGAAGCTCTTAATATAGTGAAGAAATGGGGACATGTCATAAGCTTTTCTGTGCCACATGCCCCGCTAAAAGAGTGATGTGTGAGGGTGAGAGCAGTAAGGAAATGGTGTGGGGTTTATTCTGTTCATGGGGATGTATATCTATGCATTTTAAAAGAAAAAAATAATTTTCCATGTACAATCACAAGCAGAATATGGCTCTTCCAATAAAGGCTTAGATGAATTAATTCATACGCATAAGCTTTTCATTAGACAGGGGACCTTGAGCTTTCCTGAAAGGCCTGTTTTCCTGGAGAGCTGTAATAGCACAGCACATCACAAGCTGATCCTGCTCCCATTCAGAATTCAACTTCTCTCTCTCTCTCACTCCTCTGTCCTTTATCTGTCTTTACAGAGTCCTCTCTCTCTGTCTTTATAGAATATTCTATCTGTCTTTACAGAGTCTTCTACTATCTGTCTTTACAGAGTCCTCTATCTGTCTTTACAGAATATTCTATCTGTCTTTACAGAGTCTTCTACTATCTGTCTTTACAGGGTCCTCTATCTGTCTTTACAGAATATTCTATCTGTCTTTACAGAGTCTTCTACTATCTGTCCTTACAGAGTCATCTCTATCCGTCTTTACAGAGTCCTCTATCTGTCTTTACAGAGTCATCTCTATCCGTCTTTACAGAGTCTTCTATCTGTCTTTAAAGAGTATTCTATCTGTCTTTACAGTCATCTCTATCCATCTTTACAGAGTCATCAATCTGTCTTTACAGAGTCCTCTATCTGTCTTTACAGCATCCTCTATCTGTCTTTACAGTCAGCTTTATCCGTCTTTACAAAGTCCTCTATCTGTCTTTACACAGTCCTCTCTATCCGTCTTTACAGAGTCCTCTATCTGTCTTTACAGAGTCCTCTACTATCTGTCTTTACAGAGTCCTCTATCTGTCTTTAAAGAGTATTCTATCTGTCTTTACAGAGTCATCTCTATCCGTCTTTACAGAGTATTCTATCTGTCTTTACAAAGTCCTCTCTATCCATCTATAGAGTCATCAATCTGTCTTTACAGAGTCCTCTACTATCTGTCTTTACAGAGTCCTCTATCTGTCTTTACAGAGTCCTCTCTATCTGTCTTTACAGAGTCCTCCCTCTGTCTGTCTTTACAGAGTCCTCCCTCTGTCTGTCTTTACAGAGTCATCTATCTGTCTTTGCAGAGTCATCTCTCTATCTGTTGTTACAGAGTCCTCTATCTGTCTCTACAGTCATCTCTCTATCTGTCTCTACAGAGTCCTCGCTCTATGTGGCTTTATTGAGTCTTCTCTCTCTCTGTCTCTACAGAGTCCTCGCTCTATGTGGCTTTATTGAGTCTTCTCTCTCTCTGTCTCTACAGTCATGTGCGTGTGTGTCTGTTGAGTCCTCTCTGTATTTACAGAGTCCTCTATCTGTCTCTACAGAGTCCTCTCTCTTTATAAGTCCTCTCTTTTTCTTCAGCTCTCTCCCTCTCTCTCCTTCCAAAGAGTTCTCTCTCTTGCCACGGCACTGCTGCTAGGCAGAGCGGGAGAAAGAGAGAGGAAAGATTGTGGCATTAAGTAAATAATTTGTATGATAATTCATTACAGTGCAGTCTTTTTCAACTTTAATTGCTCTAAATGAAGAGACATTTCACACCATTTAGATAAAAAAGAAAAAGGAGGCCAACATAATGAAAAGAGCCTGGTCTATCAGGCTTCAGAGCTTTGCTCTAAATGAAAATGTAATTGGAGGCGGAAGAGTGCAAGAGGAGCGGACGGCACCGCAGATCCAGCATATCTTCAGACAGCCGAGCAAAGCTAATGACTGAGCAATTTGGAACATTTACTCACCCCAAAGACTCTCATTAAGTCAATCACAGGCTTAACCAGGACTCGCTCGTACCCGGAGCAGCCAGCATTTATTCCAACATCAATCACAAGGGCTGCCTTTTAAGCGATGAAAAACGCAGAAGTAATTTATTCTGGATCTTTGAGAGGATAATAGCCAATTATTTGTTTATAACACTGGTTAAATTTTCATTAGGCAGATTAATGGAATATCATGTACTGTCAACACTGGACTGAGGGGTGGTGTGTAAGAGATAAACGGACAAACAGATGATGTCGCTCTGTTGGTAAATTGGTTTCTGCAGTCCGTCCCTTTTTCCATATGAAAATGTAAAGGTAGACTAGGTGCTGAATTTTAAAGCGGGGGCCCCTTGGCAGGGAACGATTACAGGGAGAAATGGAAATACGATATGAAGCGCATAAATCCATGGATATTTTGTACCGCCTGCAAAATGGGAATTGCATAAGATGAATGTCATAACAGTCTTAGACCCATAAATCCATTATTGTTTTCATTTTTTTAATTGCACGGACACATAATTGCTTGTCTTTTTTAGCATTGTAGTGGATTGTATGGAATTCCCCCCTTCCATGAAAGCATGGAGAAAATTACATTTTATCTGCAGAAATTAATCAATTCCCTTTATACATTTTGAACTTAATTTCAAAGTAATATGAGAAAATTAACCATGAACTAGAAAAAGACAGACAGCAGATATATACGTGTATGGGTATAGTATGTATGTGCTTCATTTCAAATGACAATATAAGTGATTTCTTTTTTTGCAATTTTAAATTCTTCATGGACACTTCTTGTACAGTAATTTTTTGACGGAGGTTTAGGTGATAACATAATCTCACCTTATGCATGCGGCTTCCGATACCGAAGGGAGTAAAGAGGCCACTATAAGATGGCTGAATCACTCTGTGGACACTTCTCTGTGTTAAAGCTGGCTCAGAAGCCCCTGCACTCAGATTACTCCACCTCTGTGGACGATAAAAGTGATAAAAGCCTGTTTGAAGGGTCTTTTAGTTCCCCTTGCACTGCAGGATACCAACTCCAGCTAGAGAAAGTCTGCTAACTCCGTATTTCTGCACATTACTCAAGAGATACACTTTATTCACTTTTAGATCATCTTATTCACATTTGGGGCTTGGCTCCGCAATCTTTTTTTTTTTTTTTTTTTGCCGTTTGCTGAATTGTAAGGATTTTCATGTGGTCTGAGTACTTTCTGGTTATAAGCCAAATAATAATAATAATAATAATTATTATTATTATTATTATTGCCACTCACATTAATATTGGCATCAATGGACAGCAAAGAACATATGGATTGAAACATGAAGTTTAATGAGTTTTCAGCTATAGAGGAGCAGTATGCATAAGAGCAACATATGTCAGTGACGAGTATTACACCTGCATGGTCTTTGTAGGTCCATTTATTAAAATTGGGAATAGAAGTGCATAAATAAATATTTCCCTGCAAATGCAAATTGTTGGTTATTTAAAAAGCAGTTCATATGTGTGAGTTGCTAGCTAATAGGCCTTTCCTGATAAAGCCTGATAACATAACTGTCATGGTTTTTGACAAGTCCTTCCCTTACGGTCGTTTTCCTTGGTAGCCACGCGAGGGCGCTGCCCTTTTAGTGGATGTTTGCTCCGCCCCATCTTTATTGCGGAGCTTCTCTCATCACACCTGTGTGTGGTTACCTCGGAGCTATTTAAGCCCAAGTTTCCTTCGTTCTGGGCTTCTATATTATTTCGCATTATTTTGCACTGTTTTGTGTTTTGTGTTTGGTATTAGTTTTGCCTTTGTTTGCCTTAGCCGGTATGGTTAGGTCTAGGCTCTGTAGGAGACCTTTTGTTGCCTTTTCTGTCTCTCGATCCTCTCTCTGTCTGCTTTCTTCCTTGAAAGCGAGAGGAGTCTTTGTTTGTTTGTGGGTATATTTATATAGTAATTTCTTCCTAAGAGACAGGGCGTTTATCCATACTGAGAGGCAGGGCTTTATCTATACTGAGAGGCAGGGCGTGTATTTTTTTACTAGGCTTGCGTTAGTCATTGAGCCCTTCGGGTACGTCTCTCCTCACAGGGAGGCTGGGCGATTTTGTTCAGACAGTAGTTCTGTTCGCCTTGCGTTAGTCATTGAGTCAGCAAATGTCTGGAACAGCTGTTCTGTTCGTCCTTCGGTAACTGTCTTCCTATAGGAAGACTGGGCAATTTTGTTCGGAACTGTAGTTCTGTTCGCCCTTCGGGTACGTCTCTCCTCACAGGGAGACTGGGTGATTTTGTTCAGACAGTAGTTCTGTTGGCCTAATAGGTCTCTCCTTACAGGGAGACCGGGCGATTTCATTGACATGTTTGCGTGTGACTGCGAGCCTATGAAAGTAGCCATGGAACGTTTGATCTCTGTTCCTTTCGCCTTCTCGTTACCTTCCCCCTTATTGAGATGTAGGGCCATTATTTTTCGCATGTCTTGCTTTTGGCACACTGCCAGGAGAGGTTAGGACACGGACACTGCTTTCCTTCTATTCCTGCAGCAAGCAGTACCCTCCGTTTTAGAGTTAGGGAGTTATTTTTTCGCTTGTTGCGTTCTCCCCTTGCTTAGCTCTAATTTATGTTCCTTCGTTTGTGTTACCTCCAAGGCAGCCCTTTCTCTCATTTCACGTTAGCATCTCGTTGTTTCACTGTTTAGTATACTGTTTGGGTATTCAGTGTTAGCTCGTTGTGTTTACCGAGCTTGAGATTCATTGCTCTCATGTGCCGTTCACCTGGTTATTGAGATGTAGGGCTATTAGTGTTCGCATGTCTTGCATTTGGCACACTGCTGGTAGGTTAGGACACGGAGACTGCTTCCCTTCTATTCCTGCAGCAAGCAGATCGCTCTGTTTAGAGCTAGGGAGTTATTTTTTGCTTGTCGCATTCTCCCTTTGATTAGCTCTATTTTATGTCCCTTTGTTTGTTACCTACGAGGCAGCTCCTTCTCTCAGTTCATGTTAGCATCTCGTTTTTCAGTTTTGTATACTGTTGAGTATTCAGTGTTTTTTTAGCTCCTTGTGTTTTCCGAGCTCAAGATTCTTTGCTCTCGTGTGACGTTCGCCCGGTTATTCGGGTCGTTTTTAGTTACGCCCCTTTTTCCTAGTTCCCTTACTATTTCCCTCCAGTCGAGAGTGGGAACTAGGTTATTTGTGTTGTCCTTATATTTCCTTATATACTGGGTCTCTCCGTCTCAGTGTCCCTTCGAACCTCACACATCACGCCCCCTTACAATGACAAAATCATATTTTTTCTTTTAGAGGGGTGAGGGGGTGCTCCTCCAGGTAGACCAATAGCTTTATTTTTTATTTATCATTCATCTTCACATATCTCCCATTTGTGATTCAGTATCACATATTTAACATTCATCTATATTATAACTTATCTATTTGGCTTTTGTTTTCTTCATCTATTAAAATCTATTGATTGACTTATTTATATGTTGTTTTGTAATGTCTTAATTGTCTTATTTATATGTTGTTTTGCAATGTCTTGTGTTTCTATCTTCACCATTATATGGAAGCCTTTGTGCCAACCAATTCTGGCTAACTCAGGTGCAATGGTTGTCATGAATTGGGCCTCCATTAAGACATGGTTGTGTTTCTTCTTCTCTCGATTAGCTGGTCTTCTCCAAAGCTTGACATACATATAGCTGCTAGTACTTCTGCTGTTGTTGTTGGTTGGATTGGCTTCATGTGTTTTTGTAAGATACTATGTTAAAAACATATCAGCCATTCTTGAGAATTGGGACAAAACCTTGTTTTTTTGTTTGTTTTGTTTTTTACTCTTCAACTATGCTGGGAAAATATATTTTGATAGATCAGTTTTTATCATTAAACCCTGTAAAGGGGCCATCTCCCAGTGATTACATTTTTTCTTAAATAGCACTTTTTTGCTATTCCTAGCATTCATACAGGACTCCCATTACACAAAGCTAGTTTTGCTAAATATAGCAGATGTTTCAGCTAGAAAAAAACAATTTATTAATCATTTAATAGTATTAAAATAACTTAATTTAAAATAACGTGCTAATTTCAATAACATGGTTCAATTACTATCAGCATCAGCGTCAACTTCGTCAGATAAAATGTTATATTTTCTCATTTCACGACATAGCCATAGTGAGTAGCCATTTTATATTTCTCAGTTGCTAAGAGGTCTCTTAATGCAAGTGAAAATCCACATTTTTAAACCATAATTCTTATTTTGTTTTGATTTAGAAGGGAGATGACGTTGATCTGTTAGTCTTGATACTTAAGTAAGTTTATTAAAGGATAGCCCCTTGAGATGAACCATCTCGTTTTCGAGGGGATCCAACACAAAACATACAATACAATACAATACACAGTCACATATATACAGCATACATGCATAGAGAGGCTCTCATTTACCGACCCACCCACACATCATTCCCATGAACCCACTACACCCACACAAAATAAGTATTGTAGATACCATACAACATATAATGCATTAATATTATTAATAATAATAATAATAATAATAATAATAATAATAATAATAATAGTAGTAATAATAATAATTATTATTATAATAATCATAATAACAGAGCATAATATGAGGCCTTAATTGAAGGGGTAGGAACACGATACCATTAGAAACAGCAGCATGACTTTTTAAGGAAAGGTAATAACAAGTTTTTAAAGCTATGTAATGAGTTGATTGTTCTTATGTTGATGGGCAGATTGTTCCAATCGGAAGGAGCTTTGAATTTAAAGGCACGTCTGCCAATTTCTTTTTTAGTTTTGGGGACTAAAAAGAAAGGTTGCTGAGTGTGTCTAAGGGAGTATGAGGATATGTATGGTTTTAGATATTGTTTTAAATACGTAGGATAATTAAAATGGATACATTTGAAAATGCATTGGAGCCAATGGTAATGTCTTCGAGCATTGAGAGGTAACCAGGTCAGGGTTTCATACATGGAGCAATGATGTGTTCGATAAGGGCATCTTAAAATAAATCTACAGAGACTGTTGTAAATAACATTGAGGGTTTGAAGATGTGTGTCATAGGTGTTCTGATAAACAATGTCGGAATAATCTAATATAGGCAATAGCAACTGTGTAACAATTATTTTCCTCATCTGGAAAGTAAAAAAATTATGGAGCGATACAATATACCTAGATTGCAACTTAATCTGTTGGTGATAGACTCAATATGTTGTTTAAAAGAAAGCATTGGATCAATCCAAAGGCCCAGGTATTTGAAAGAGGTCACCTGTTCAAGGGGTAGTCCATCATTGAAAAAGATTGTCAGGTCTGAAGAGTCGCCAAAGCCTAGTCTGGTACCAAACAACATACAACATGATTTATTTTTGTTCAGCAATAGTTTGTTAGATGAGAACCACTTCTGAACAGAGGCAAACTCACCTTGCAAGGATCTCTCAATTACAGTTCTGTTAGTACTAGAGGTGTGGATTACTGTGTCGTCGGCATATAAATGTACTTGGCAATCCGAGCAGATTTTAGGAAGTTCATTAATAAAAATTGAGAAAAGGAGTGGACCTAGAGATGAGCCTTGTGGTACTCCCTTCTTGACAATTAAGTAATCAGATTGGCTTCCGTTGAGACTGACACACTGGCGTCTATTGTGAAGATATGCGTTAAACCAAAGTAAAGAGTTCCTAGAGACACCGATGGAGTAAAGTTTGTCAAGAAGTAAGTAGTGATCAACTATGTTGAAGGCCTTAGTTAAATCAAGAAAAATTGCACCAGTGAGTTTGCCATTCTCAGAAGCAGTAAACACATCATTTGTAAATTTTAAAAGAGCTGTAGTTGTAGAGAAATTAGGTCTGAAACCAGACTGGCATGGGGATAAAATATTGAAATCAGTAATATAGCGTGATAATTGATTAAAAATTAGTTTCTCGAAGATTTTAGCTATAGAGTTGATAATAGAAATTGGTCGGTAATTGTTAATGTCATGGGGGTCACCTCCCTTGTGAAGTGGAGTAACTATTGCACATTTCCAGGTGGAAGGGAGGGCACAAGTTGACAAAGAGAGATTAAATAGGGTACAGAGCGGATACATCAAAATATGGGCAGCTACCTTAATGAATTTTGTTTCAATGCCATCTGGTCCAGGTCCACAGTCGTCCTTCAGTTCATTGATTGCACTTTGGACTTCAACAGGTAGTATTTTTCTAAAAGAAAGTGAATTTCTGCATGCAGGGCTAGTGATTCATATGAAATAGGGGAGTCAAACATATGAGAGCTGCCTATAGATGAGAAGTGCTGATTAAAGAGATTTGAGATAACAGAGGGGTCCTGAATAATGTTGTTGTTGAATCGAATCTGGGTACTGGTATTTTTGTTTGACTTATTGAGAATATTGTTAATATTTTTCCAGAACTGTTTTGGATTGTGTATATGTTCGAGAGATGTTTTTTTGTAGAAGTCTGATTTAGCATTGCGTGTTTTTGTCTTGCATAAGTTCCTTAACAATCTATATTTGTCCCAGTCAGCAGGATCCTTGGTTTCCCTGTAAATCTTCCAGATTTTATCCCGTTGTTTGAAAAGATTACACTGTTGATCGCAATATTATTTCTTGAATTTTTTAAAAAATAGAAAACTTTAACCTTGCTGCCTTCTGTGAAGCTACAGAGTGAAACAGGGGTCTTTAGGATATGGCTAACCATATTTTATCACTGAATAAATTACATTTTTATAGAAACCTGATGGTGTTGACAACAATCTGGGATGCAAATTTCATAAACATTTTCATAAAAATTATATTTTAAAACAAAGAGGATTATAAGAGTACATTTTCACACCTATGTTATCAGTAGGAATTGTTAGTTTTAGGTTGTGACGGATTTTAACACATTTTTTAAGTGTTTGAAATTATGAATTCTTGTCTGGGACAAGGGTGTTTCCTGGCCCTGAGCAGGTATAGAAGTTTAAAAATGAAATTAGTCCAAAAAATTAAGTAAATTATATTTATTTCATATATAAAACACCTAAATGTAAATTGGATTAAATTTTTTGTTATAAGTAATAATTGTAAAAGAAATTTGGTAGGACATGGTTTGTCCTAATTCTCAATAATGGGTGAGAATACAATATGTATATGTGTACTTATAAAGAGTGAAAGAGTGAAAGAGAGATAGAAGAAGAAGAAGAAGAAGAAGAAGAAGAAGAAGAAGAAGAAGAAGAAGAAGAGAGATTGAGAAAGAGAGAGGTTTGGAGAGAGACAGATAGCTGTGTTTTATGTGCAGAAAACAGCACTAGAGTGGATGAAACTCTGGGCGTATTGGTTGTGACAGCTGTGCAGTACTCACTGAAAAGAGTTGTTGAAGAGGGATAAAGGACCTCTCTCACACTCCCTGCTGCAGAACTACTGATAAAGATTGTGTGTGTGAGAGAGAGAGTGTGTGAGAGAGAGAGAGAGAGAGAGAGAGAGAGAGAGAGAGAGAGAGAGAGAGAGAAAGGGACAGAGAGAGAGAGGGAGATAGAGAGAGAGAGAGAGAGAGAGAGAGAGAGAGAGAGAGAGAGAGAGAAAGGGACAGAGAGAGAGAGAGAGAGAGAGAGAGAGAGAGAGAGAGAGAGAGAGAGAGAGAGAGAGAGGGACAGAGAGAGCTCTCCAGTGTATGTACAGGGGGAGTAAAAAGGTGATGACAAGGGTGCAGGGTGGCGCAGATGCCTGCAGATACAACCCAGCAGTAGACCCTTCAGGTTTAATTGGATCACAGTGGAGGACAGAGTTCGCACACAGAAGGGGGCTGCTCTGGGCCATGAGTGAGACTCACAGGCAGCCAAAACTGGACATTCAGCCTCCACTTAACTGAGCAATATGCTGTGTGTACTCTGAAGTTGCTATGCCCTCTATACATTTATAATAATTCACTGCAATATTTCCTTGTACCCATTAACCTTTTAAAGCATTAGCTAAATACTTTATACCTGTCTTGCCAAATAAATTTTTACGTCTGAGACTGAAAGCGATTACTATCACAAATATCACAATCAATTCTGCTAATGTTGTTTGTTATCACCTAAATTAAGTGTAAACATTTTTGACAGGAACTACACCTGCCATGCATCCTCACCGCTGGCACATCGCCACAGAAAACTACTAGCAATGTTTTTGACTATGAGATTTACAACATAAGCAATAACAAACTACATTCATTTAATTGACAAAAACGGGGAGTTCATCAGAACTTTGTCTAAGAAATGAACTACATTGGTTTAATCAAAAAGACACAAGCTACTTTGCCTACCATTTGTGGGCACATTTCAATTCAGTAAACAGATATTTACTAGCATATTTAAACTGTAAATTTCATACAGTAAAACTGTATGTACATATTTGAAATGAACACTGAATACGTAACTATGATTCCATTGAACATTGAGCTCAACATTAACCACCAGACCAATTTGCTTTTAGTGAATAGGTAGCAATTTTATCTCGGTACCCCCCATAGCAATTAACCCCGACTTTAACAAAAATATCAGCTGCTTTTTTCTCCTCAGTCTCATATCACTGTGCCTCATGCACCAGTGATGGGAACTGAACCGTAACACCTAGGTCCCACACATCTAAATATTCACCCTCCATTTACCTGCATAAACATCCTCACCGCACCTGAGTATGACTCACGTGTCATAATCCTCCAGCCCCGAGGCCGAAAAGGACCCATTGCCCCAGAATCAAAACAATCGAGAGAAAAAGGAGGTTATCGTTCAGAGAGCTATCTGTCACCCAGCCACAGGCAGGCTGCAGGATATGAGGGCCGTTTAATTAGGCCCACCGCTACTCTGTGGCGCGAAAGACTCTCAGAACCTTTGATTCCCCACCGCTTCCCAGCAGGAAGTTGTTGGTGATAATTGACATAGGATTTCCTTGTTAACCAGCAGCAGACTTGCTGGATTAAAGTGACAGAGATCTCCAGAAGAAAGTGGAAGCAGATAAGCGTAGACAGGGAAATGGAGGTTGCTTTTTTTTTCTCTCTCTCGCTCGGCTCTCGAGAAAACCAGCAACGAAATAGCAATAACAAACCGCGCGTCTCCCTGCCGTGAGCAGAGCTCCCACTTATCAGAGCCATTTCAGCCTGGCTGATCAAAGATTGACTTTCCCTTAAAATAACTCGGGCCCCAGGTTGGTACATGCATTACACTGTGGGTTTTCGGCGAATTATCACTTTTTCTCTAAAGTGGGATTGCGGCTCATGTGAAGGAGCCGAGAGATAATCTGTTTTCATTTGCACAATTATAAACTATCATGGAATGAAAGCATATTTGCAAATGACATAATTTTCCTCTTTGTGCCAACCGGGTCATGTGGCTTGACAAAAGCATTATCGTACCGCCGGCAAGAGTCTCCGAGCCCGGCAGGCTTCTGGCACATGGCTTTGCAAGTGTCTCCTCTGCTTCGGTTATTTCGTCTGAGATTTCCCCCCTCCTATCCAGGCAGCTCCAGAGTTCACCTATAGAGCTGCCATTGCTGTTGCATTACACTGTTCACCTATAGACGTGCAGCCATTGGTGTTGCATTACAGAGTTCACCTATAGACAAGCTGCCATTGCTGTTGTGTTGCAGTGTTCACCTATAGACAAGCTGCCATTGCTGTTGCGTTGCAGTGTTCACCTATAGACAAGCTGCCATTGCTGTTGTGTTGCAGTGTTCACCTATAGACAAGCTGCCATTGCTGTTGTGTTGCAGTGGTTCACCTATAGACAAGCTGCCATTGCTGTTACATTACAGTGTTCACCTATAGACAAGCTGCCATTACTGATGCACTACAGAGTTCACCTATAGACACCCTGCCATTGCTGTTGCATTACAGAGTTCACCTATAGACACCCTGCCATTGCTGTTGCATTACAGTGTTCACCTATAGATGCCATTGCCATTGCAATCCAAGGGAAGTCAGCTTAATGACATGGCTAGAAAAACAGACAACATATTAATGAGAATGAGGGAAAAGGAGAAGTGGGGATATTTATCCACCCTTTACAGGTACAATATGGCAATTACAAATGCATGCATTATGTCTGAATCCACATTTTCTTAGCTTTCCATTGATGCCGATATTATGAGTGACACTGGGAATTAGAATTATCAATTTTGTCAACGTTAAAAATAGCAGTATGCCTATTCTCATTGTGAGACCTTGAAAAGCTATTACAATATCCCAAAGCAATTTAATAAGAGTCTAATGACCTCACACAGTGAAATACTTACTGTACATTTAAAGACATAACCTGTTTCATCACTGTGTGCTACTATGCCTTTGAACACTAATACTAAGTGGCATAAAATAACCTTCATTTTAGAAGCCTTCTTTTCAGAAGCATTATTGCCTCCTTTTATATACACTGTCAATATTCCACATATAGAATAGCAGTTAGCACAATATTAGTGATGCAACAATAAGAATGATATCAATTTAGATTAGATTTTTATAGTACCTTTCATACAGTGATTTGTTCCAAGTGATTTGCACAGCAGTAATATCATTAAATAACATTTAAACAATGAACTGAAAAACAAATACTGACCTGTGAAAAAATACTGACCTCATGAATTGCTTAGGTATATACACAAAGTGATAATATCAACACGATGAGTAAAAATAAAAATATAAGTTAGATCATAAGGTTTGTACAATTAAAAAGGCTTTTAGAACGTTTTAGAACGTCTTTTTAAGACAGGGATTGTGCATGTTTTGAAATGATCAGGCAAAGCATTCTAGAGACATGGTCAGTGGAAATGTCCAATCTCACAATGCAGAGTCTGGTCCTAGGGACTATTTGAAGACTTGGTTGTGTGAATATAATTGGAGAGACAGAGGATAATTGAGGTGATTAAGGCTCAGGCCATGTGAGGATTTGTAAAACAAGATGGGTGTTCTGAGATCAATCCTTTAGTTCACTGGTGATATGCCAGAAAATATGTTTATTTAGTATGAAACCAACATAGCACTGTTTTGAGCATACTGCACATACATAATACCATGTTACAGTCATCCAGTCTGAAGGCAGTGAATGTGTACAGTTGGTATCACCGTACTGAAGATGATTTAATTGATGTTTACCGGTTTCCGGGTTTAAATATTGAAATGTTCACATGAAATGTAGAAAATGCAGGTGTGGGCATGTTATAAAGAAGAAGAAGAAGAAGAAGATTTCAATATCATTATCATGATTATCATAAACATACAATTCTGAAGGGACATATTTTCACCCAGAGCTATAGATGCCTGTATACTGTTCAATGTATTTAAGTCCAATGACTTAATACTTTGAGTACGTCCTGTATTTTTTATCATTATTATTAGATTTTTTAAATAATTATTTTGAATGCAATATCACCAAGCTATGTGGAAGAAAGCCAAATTAAATCACAGAAATGAGCTCACAGAAGACCTCTTTGTGATGTCAGCAGTAAGCTGTCAGGCCCCTCCCCATCTCCTTTGCCTTACAGCAGAATTCCCCTAAATGCACAGGATGCACACCACCATGGCAGGTTTCTGAGAAAGTGCAACCCGGAAGCCATGGTGAAAGGGTGCCTGAACGCCCAGCAAGCCTCAATCCAAATGTTCTCTGGTCACTTTCACACACATACGAATAACCGACGGCTCTGATACCGTGCTCTCTACTCAGGCCCCAGGTTAAACTCAGGTCCCTCAAATCAATCAAGCCAGGAATTTACACAGCTCTCCCCCAACTCCGCTGCACAGCTGTGGACAGGACACTAAGAAAGAACATTTCTTACAATAAATCTTCTCTTGTGAGAATAATAATTCATTAATATAGAATACCATTGAAGTACAACTTATTAGTATATACTAGTTTTACTCACATAACTTATGCTAATACTGTTTCTTCTTCTGTCACTAATTCACAACTCACTTGTTTGTTTTTGGTGACTGAACTTGTAAATTATACCCTGTATGTATTCCTAATGATCAATGTAATTTTTTTAGCTGAAAGATTCTAAGCCTCTTTCTTCATAGCTGAGTTTATTCTACATAGATATTTCATTATTAAATCAATGTCATCAATACCTCCTGTCTCCTTTCAGATGACATTGGAGATGGAGTCTATCACAACATACTTCACACATGTAAATGACAATACAACATATTTGCGTTTCAGGGTGTGTCTATAGCCAACTTAATAATAAAAAGATAAAATCTGTAAATATGCAAGTTAACACATCTGTGATAGTCCTCAGGTTCAGAGTGGTTGTGACTGTTTGAGTGACCCAGGATTCTTGCCTCTGCAATGGCAGCATTTCATCATTCCCCATGCAGTGGCCTCCTCATTGGCAGCACTCTTAAACGGCCATGCGGAGAGATCACTGTCCATTCACAGAACACTCCATCAACTCATCTACCCATCACCTCTGGCCCCCACGGCCGACTGCTCCAGCCCAATCCATCCTGGCTAGACTCAGGGCAGTGCTAAAACTCTGCCAGTTTTCCTCAGGACAGAGGACAAAGGTCAACCCTTATCCCCTGCCTCTTCTGCTTTCTGTTTCAATCAAGCCCTAAAAGTCTTAATTGGATCAATTATTGAGCTTAACCAGTCAAAGAGGAGCATATGCGAGGGCAGTTGTTGCTGGCTGGTGGGTTTTGATCTTTCCCTGGAAACAGGGTAGCTGCCCCCTGTATGAAGGCTTTACTTTACTTACGGCTTTCTCGGGTTTCACTAGGGACTTAGGAACACAAATATCACATAAAGAGTGTTATTATAAGATGTTTAAAAGAGAACCCCTAACCCCCCCCCCACACACACACACAACCTAAATTTTACCACCAAGCCCCAAAAGGGCTATTGTGACCAGCCTCCGTGTAATCAGAGACATTTTCAATTGTGTTTTTATGTCCAAATATGCTGCACATACAAATTACACTTCACACGTCCAGCATGCCCAGACAAAACAATCAAAATATTATTTGATCAAATTAAATTATACTCATTGATGTGTTTCATTGAATAATAAGTACTCAATTTTTTACCAAAATTGACAAAACAGCACCTGAACCCATGCGGTTGCGGTTGCCTCAAACAAAGTTATTCAGCTAAGCAAGCGTCCTTATGTCTTCATTCTTAACTGTCCTCAAACAATGAATACGTGAATACGTGATTTCTCCTGCTCCTTTCTTCTTTGGCACTTCCTGACCGCTTCTCAGTATCTGTTCTGTATACCTCAAACATCCCTATAAACATAAATTCATGATAGCATTTGGCTTTCCAACAAAAACAAAATGCAAAAAAAAAAAAAAAAGCTTTTTGAAGTGTTTTCGATACACAGTAACAGGAAGGAACGGCCCAATCGCCATCTTATTCTATTTCAGATATGGAAAAACCATGGCATGGGCCTTCGGAATGTAAGTGGTACCACGCTTCAAGGCCCCTGGCTCCTATTGTGGAATTAGTGTATGTTGGAGGGGAGAGGAGAGGGGCAAAGAGCAAGTAGAAAGATTTGGTGTTCTCTCAGTGGAAAGTAAATAGGAGAGATGAGAGCGTAATCACACTGCCAGCACATGCTGCACTATCGAGAAAACACAGCCGTCTAGATTAAGATTTATTTATTTTTTAATAATCATTGTTGTTTAATGCAATCGGACTGAGATAAACTCTTCCCTATTACCTCCCACCGATGGCTCAGGCGTGATAAACAAGTTCCGGTGAAATAAAATAATAATACTCAAAGTCACACTTTGAGATCCAAGAGTTATTTTTTATTTTTTTCTTCTTCTTCTTCTTCTTCTTCTTCTTCTTCTTCTTCTTCTTCTTCTTCTTCTTCTTCTTCTTCTTCTTCTTCTTATTTTGTAGTTTAATGGACGACTTTGCTACTGAATGGAAACAAGCTTAGACTGCTATGTGAGCAGTGGGTGTCTCACACGCAGCTGATAGGGAGAGCGTGCAGCATTGTGATTTAAATCCCCCTTTAAGTCTGACGCACAAGAGAGCCAACTTAAAGGCAGATCAGCATGCAGGAGTGAGGACTATCAGACATTATTGTGTGGGATTAGTAAACACGCGCGCCATTTACACACTTCTCCTGTTCTACCAATACAGGGGAGGTCCCTGTGCCCTGTGGAAATGCACTTCTCAATGCTTTCTGCATCCGTTCTTATTGTAATTGACAAAAATGGGAGGACTCTAGATTTATTGGAATGGTTAGCAATGCATGTTAATTCTGTCTAGGACAGAGAGGTAGCCAGGCTTGTAGAACCAGAGAAGGGTTTATAGTCACGTTAGTAGTACATTACCAATGCAATTTTTTCTTCATCTCTTTTACACCTAAACCTTATGCATATAACGATGTAGCCATCCTCACATTACATCCATTCATGTTCAAAATGTAGATATTATTTACAGTAACAATTAAAAGTCAGTTGCACCTAGGGCAAATTTGTCTATATCAATGATTTTATTGCTAATTTTCTTCAAAATATGGATGCTGTCAAGGATATTACAAACATATCTGATTGACAAGGTATGCCATTTAAAGGAACATGTCTTCTTTACTTCCAAATCTCTTGATGACCTCAGGATCCTGAAACTTGCTCATAAAGAACAAAGCAAAATCACATGGGTCTATATGGACTTGTGTGACCGATGACGCCATGCGTGTGGAGAACTGCGCGTGTGGGCCCATTCTACAGCCTAGTGTATGATTGAAACAGAATGACTAGGTCATTCTATGAGAAATGATAAGAGCATCATTACGTTTTATCTTAACTTAGCCACTTAGCCAGCTAGATACTGTATGTCACTGCCCCTATTTCCAGCTGCCAGAGACTACCTGCTCCCTGCTTCTAGTTTCTCTGTGTGCCTGAACTGTGTTTTTGCTAACTGACATTTTTATTGATTGGTTTAGTTATTGTTTGCACCTGATCATCAGTGTTGTTCACTCATACCACCTGTGTTAGCTTGTATTACAGTTCCTGGTTTTCTGTGTTTCTTTGCTTGGTTTTAGTGTTTGTCTGCACTTACCTGCAGTATACTCTCCAGTCTTTCATGTGTTAGCACGTTCGCCTAGCTTTGTTGCTCATTTGCCCTGCACCTTTTTTTTCTCTTCTAAGTAAAGAATATTTATTGACTTACCTCTGCCTCCTTGTTTATCTCTGCATTTGGATCCAAACTCTGAGCAGTGTTGACCGTAAAACAAAGCCCAACATGGATCCTGCATTATCAAACCAAGACGCAGCCATTAGTCTACAGCACCAGCTACTCCAAACCATTGAGAAGACTCTCCAGACACTCAATGTCGCGGTGCAACACCTGTCACCAAGTTCCACCTCTGGGGAGGATTCCTCACTACTGGCTCTCAATTGGGCTACTGCGGTATGGAGCAACAATCCCCAGTCTGCTCAAGTGTTCAGACTTTCACTAGTAAGATGAGCCAAGTCTTTGATCTACACGGAAGTGAGCAAGAGGCCTCGCGAAAACTCATGTCCCTCCAACAAGGCTCGCGTAGTAGTGTAGTGTTACAGACTTTTCTATCGAGTTCTGCACACTCATCGCCGAGTAGGGGTGGAATGAGGAAGTTTTACTCAACCTGTTTCTTCATGGATTATCGAAACAACAAAAAGATGAGCTTGCCTCCAAGAACTTGCCATCCAGTCTGGATCAGCCCATTTCCGTTGTCATTCGCTTGGACGAACAACTGCGGGAGAGGGCACAAGAGAGGAGAGACTTCCGTATTCAAGTGTGAAATGCGGCAGTCCTATGTCATCACCCGAATGCGGACGTTTTTTCCTTTTTCCTTCCCGCCTTGGCCATTCTGACTGCAGCAGGGTTTGTTCACTATCCCACGAGAATATCCAGCGAATCTTATAAGGAGTCTATGCAGTTGGGCAGAACTAAACTCTCTCTTTCATTACATTACATTACATTTATTTAGCAGACGCTTTTATCCAAAGTGACGTACAGTAAGTGCGTACAGAGACATCATCATCATTACAGAACAGACGAGGCAAAGCACATCCTTTGCATAATGTAGCAGCTATCCGTAGCAATGAACGTTGACTGTAGTTCACAGTAAGCTGTGGGCAAATCAGCAACACCACACTTCCATTCCAAATACTATTATAAACTACTATTATAAACCATTCCAAATACTATTATAAACTATGCTATTATAAACCATTCCAAATACTATTATAAACTATACTATGATAAAACATTCCAAATACTATTATAAACTATAATAAACAGACAGGAAAACACAGGGAACAGGGAACTGATATTCCTAGGTGAGGATATCAGTCAAGGTGGAGTCTGAAGAGGTGTGTCTTCAGGCCTCGACGGAATGCAGGCAGGGTTGGAGTAGAACATAGGGGAATGGGAAGTTCATTCCACCACTGAGGTGCTAATGTGGAAAAACTCCGCAGTCGGGACAAGCGAGAGCCTTTGACACGGAGGGGGGGAAGTGCCAGTCGCCCTGCTGTAGAAGAGCGAAGTGGTCGAGCAGGAACATAGTTCTGGATTAAGTCCTGCAGGTAGGCGGGGCCTGTCCTATTGGCTGCAGTGTAGGCCAGGGTCAGAACTTTGAACCTGATCCTGGCTGCAACTGGCAGCCAGTGGAGAGACCTTAGCAGGGGGGTTACGTGGGAAAATTTCGGGAGGTTGAACACAAGCCGGGCAGCTGCATTCTGGATGAGTTGAAGAGGCAGAATGGCACAGGCCGGTAGGCTTGCGAGTAGGGAGTTGCAGTAGTCCAGGCGTGAGGTGACCATGGTCTGGACAAGAAGCTGGGTGGAGTAGGTGGTCAGGTACGGTCGAATCCACCTGATGTTGTACAGGAGGAACCTGCAGGACCGTGCCGTCGCCCTGATGTGCTCTTTGAAGTCCAGCCGGTCGTCCAGGACCACCCCCAGGTTCCTTGCAGAGCGGGAGGCAGCCACCACGGTCCCATCAACGGTGATGGAGAGGTCATGTAGTGGGGAGGTCTTGTACGGCATGAAGAGGAGCTCTGTCTTGTCAAGGTTGAGCTTCAGGTGATGGGTAGCCATCCACTCAGAGATGTCAGTCAGACAAGCAGATATCCTCTCCTTAACCTGTGGGGTAGAGGGAGGGAAAGAGAGGAAGAGTTGAGTATCGTCAGCATAGCTATGGTATGAGAAGCCATGTGAATGGATTACTGAGCCAAGAGACTTAGTATACATAGAGAACAGCAGAGGACCCAGTACAGATCCCTGCGGGACTCCTGTAGACAGGGGACGGGGAGCAGAGACGGAACCCTTCCAGGAGACTTGGTAGGATCTATCAGTGAGATACGATACAAACCAAGAGAGGGCAGTTCCAGAAATGCCCATCTCAACGAGTGTGGAGATCAGGAGTTTGTGGTTGACCGTGTCGAATGCCGCAGACAGGTCAAGGAGAATCAGAACAGAGGAGAGGGAGGAGGCTCTAGCAGTGGCGAGTGCCTCAGTCACAGCCAGGAGAGCAGTTTCGGTGGAATGGCCGGTTCTGAAGCCAGACTGATGCGGGTCAAGCAGGTTGTTCTGGTGGAGAAAAACAGACAGTTGGTTAAGGACAGCACGTTCAATTGTTTTGGACAGGAAGGGCAAGAGAGATACAGGACGGTAGTTCCTGACATCAGCGGGATCTAAGCTAGGTTTTTTAAGGAGTGGGGTTACACGGGCAGTTTTAAAGGCAGCAGGAACATGGCCACAGATTAGGGAGGTGTTAATAACGGAGGACAGATATGGAAGGAGCTCAGCAGATATAGACTGGAGGACTGCTGAAAGTATGGGGTCTAGTGGACAGTGGTATGGGGTCTCGAGCACATCGGAGTCCTTCAGAGTCTTGAAGGACGACAGTGTAGCGATGGGTTCAGTATGGGGGATGTGGGGTGTCACCGGATGCATGAAGGAGTTCCGGATCGCAGCCACCTTCCCCTCAAAGTGGGTCAGGAAGTCATCTGCAGAGAGGGAGGAGGGTGAAGGGGGTGGAGGGGGGGGTGAGCAGGGAGGAGAAGGTGGAAAAGAGTTTACGTGGGTTAGATAGACATGTATCAATTTTCGACTGGAAAAATGAAGTTTTAGCTGAAGTGGTTGCAGCTGTGAAGGCTGCCAGCAGAGTGTGGTAGGAGGCCAGGTCATCTGGGGATCTGGATTTCCTCCACTTTCTTCTTTCGCGCTGAGAGGGAGAGGCGATTAAGGTAGCAATGTTGTATTTATTGTGGCAGGCTGGGCCACTTCCGTAATGACTGTCCCTAACTCTTGGGAAAACAGGCAAATTCATCAGGGGTTGGGAGACTCTTGATGAGTCAACTTACATATCTTGCTACCTCACACACTATGCTCCCTGCCACCCTACAGTGGGGGTCCAAGTGGTTTGACCTGTTAGCTTTTATTGACTCCGGGGCTTCGTAAATGTTTTGGCTCGGACATTAGCTATCCACTGGGGGATACCTCTGTCTGCCCTGGCCCTGGATGGGAGACCCCCAGGGCCAGGGGAGATTAGGCAGCTGACCTCCACCATACAGTTGCATATCGGATTCCCACTGAACTCATTCAACTCCACCTGGTGGATTCCCCTGAACTCCTCCTGGTGCTTAGTCACTCTTAGCATACTAGGCACAACCCACATATTAACTGGGTTTTGGGTTCAGTTTTAGAGTGGGGTTGTAAGTGTCAGGCTAATGGTCTGAATCTGTCAACTAACTCTTAGTTTTCCCCTGAACCCCACCATAGCTCCTCAGTCTTCTCCTTCAGGAGGAGAGGATCCAGACCTCATCCATCTGCCTCCAGGGTACTGGGACCTCTGAGATCTATTCAGTAAGAAACTTGTTTGTGAGCTCCCTCCTCATTGTCCATTTGACTGCGCCATTGACCTGCTACCTGGTTCTACTCCTCCCCGGAGAAGGATATTCTTCCTCTCCATCCCCAAGACGAGGCTGATGGAGAGCTAAATCAAGGAAGCCCTTGCTCTGGGGCATATCTGTCCATCAACTTCTCTGGCTGGTGCCCACTTGTCTGGCATGTCCACCACTTTTGAGTCCCTCCAGGGTGACCACATTTTCTCTAAGTTGGATTTGCGCAGTGCTTGTCACCTCCTGCAGATCCTGGAAAGTGATGGGTGGACGACTGTGTTCAACACTTCTACTGGCCACTATGTATACCAGGTTTTTGGAGTAAGGCTTTAATGTAGTTACTGGTCACTTAGTAACAAACAGGGCCCCCCTTCACTAATTATATTCACAGTTGCCATTGAAAAAGTCCATAATGAAACATAATGTTCAACTTTATTATTATTGATTTCATAATGTCCAGTCATTTTTGCTTTGGTATGCAGAAGGGTGAATATTTTGTGTAGTCTAATTTGCATAGTGCATGGGAAAGTGAAATATGATCACGTGTATGGACAACAAGGACACAGCAGGGACAAATATAATAACAGGTGTAAGTCCCCAGCATGTGATTGGATTTCTAGCCAATCATATATGGATTTTTTTAATTTAATGAAGGTGCAAATTGGGCCATGATGTCCATGTGTATGTACGTAGATTAATCAATGTGTTTTCTCAATATGAAAACTCAGCCGTCAAACAATATAAATTTTTTTTTCCATTTCAAAGAAAAAATAATAGCAATAATTGTTGGAGTGACTGTAAATGTTGTATTTGAGTGGGCCCAGGTACATATGTAGAAGTGGATACACCAAGATAATATGAGAGAAGGGACACTAATGACTCCACCAAGCACTGGTCCTGCAAACCTAAACATGCACCGTGACATACGCAAAGAGCAGGAAATGTTAATCTATTTTTCATCATGAATCAAACTGCGTCTCACATGGGAGAAATCTGGGGGCTCAAACTGCTCAGCGTCTTGTTCGAATCAAGGGAAGCTTAAAAGCCTCCTTCACAATGACCATCTTCACATGGCAGACGGGGCCCTGCTGATTGAGCTGTCCGAAGGGACACAGTCCTGGAAGGAAGTGCAGGGAGGACATGTGTGTGCGTGTGTGTGTGTGTGTGTGTGTGTGTGCGCATGTGTGTGCGTGCATCTGTGTTTGTGCATGTGTGTGTGTGTGTGTGGGGAGGAGAGGGGAGGGGAGGTCTTCAATCAGATTCAAATGATCAGAAGGTCTTTTCTACACCCCAGTTTACATCTGGAAGAAGGGGGTCAGTTTCTGCCTTTTGTGCACCATACCTTGTGCAGAGAACGATACGGCCAGATCCAGGGCCTAATCTTTAGACGTCAGCTTTAGCCTTATTATTAGTATACACAATTGGCGGGTTTCTAGACCACTCCTGCTGTTGGTTTATGTTTGCAGCAGATATATAAGAAGTTGGAGCCAGGCTCTGCAGCAGGGATTACCGTAGTAAATCAGAATGGTTCCTCGGGGATCCCTAGAGCTGCACTTCAGACTGTTTAAACTGTGTTTATTCACTGTGGCTCTTTGACTTGTTTTTTCTTTTCCCCCGCCGAGTGCAGTAGAATGTACTGAAAATATCCAGTGGCAAAAGCTTACAAACATGAAGACAGTACGGTCAGAAACCTTAGTATTTGAGATTTTTTTATTACATTATTACAACATTTTAATACTTTTGTATTATTTTATTTTTTTCCCAGATTTTTGTTGAATTATTATTATTATTATTATTATTATTATTATTATTATTATTATTATGTCAGATAACTGCCTCGTTCACAGTGGTTGAATTGGGTTTTCATATCCAGTTGTATTGCAGATTAAATGGATCAGTTTTTCAGACAGGGCAAAGGGCAAAGAATACTGAGGATGAGCACTCAGACACAAGGAAAAAATATGAGCTGTGAAAACATTTTCAAGAGGCCAAAACATGATTCTCCTTCTATTTAGACCCCAAAATGTCTGTAGAAATCCTCTCAATGCTGTCACTGTGTTGCAGAAACACAGGCAAGCTTTAGTGGGATTGATGTTTAATGTTCCCTGCACACCTTATGTTTTCCAATGTGGGACCTTGGGTTTTTCGGTTTGTTCCAGAATAAACCAGGATGGGTGCCTAAGGACGATTAAGAGTATGGCCTAGATTTAATCAAGCAGTCATTCGTCTTATACTCATATTTAAAAAAAACAAAACATTTTTTAAGCAAGCCTCATGTTTTGAACTCACACAAACATGTAAGTTTAGCACATGCCCAAATTAACTAAAAAAATAAAAATAAAAATTAAATAAATAAATGAAAAATGCCATTTGATTTGCATTTTCTTTGCAAAACTACTTTGGTGAGTTCAAAAATCACCAAAATTAAGGAAAGATGCATGTGAACATGCATAAGACCAAACTACACTGCCCGGCCAAAAAAAAAATCGCCATTGCACCCGTCATGCATAGTGCCCACTGTACAAGCCTCTGGAGGCAGTGTTATGATCTGGGGTTGCTTCAGTTAGTCAGGTCTAGGCTCAGCAACATTATGCAGCAATAAAATGAAGTCAGCGAAGTACCTGAATGTACTGAATGACCAGGTTATCCCATCAATGGGCATATGCCAGAATGACAATGCCAAGATTCATCTGGCTCAAATTGTGAAAGAGTGGTTCAGGGAGCATGAGGAATACTTTTCACACATGAATTAGCCACCAGATTCCTGACCTTAACCAATACAAGATCTCAGCCAAAATCTTATGCTACTGTGGATGGAAATAAATGTTGTGACATTGCATAAGGTTGTTGAAACAATGCCACAACAAATGCGCGCCGTAATCAAAGCTAAAGCCGGTCCAACGAAATATTAGAGTGTGCGACTTTTTTTTTGGCCGGGCAGTGTATATTTCTGTTGGTTTGAAGTTGTAGGCCCTTTAATGGAACACAGCCTGGGTCTAGCTCTACAGCGGGAAAGGGGTATAATGAGTCACTCTGGTTCCAGCTCTACTGTGGAAAAGAGATATAATGAGCCAGCCTGTTTCCAGCTCTACTCTGGGAAGGGGGCTATGATGTGGCAGAGTTCCCGTACATTTTTCTTTCATGAAAGATATTAATAATTTCTATAATAAATATTGTTCGCTCTCAGCTCTCAGACTCTTTCTGAGGACTGTACAATATATAAAATAAGTTCATACAAAAGATCAATATAATATGGAAATTATAGAATGCAAACCATTCTGTATTTGTAGACATATAACACACATTATGATCTGAGAGGAATAAAAACATCACTGACAGAACCCTGAGAGTGGAGTTTCTACAGAATTCTGACCAGCGGGTCCAACAGAACCCTGAGCTGCAGTCTGTGGAGAGGAGGGCCAATGGGGCCTTTGACCAGGGATCACGCAAACAGCGGCCACTGATAAAGAACCAGGAAATCAGAAACATATGCGCTGGAGGGGCTCGGCGACATGCTTATTTGTTTTTGGTAAATTAATGGCAGCTAATTGATAATAACATTACATCACAGGAGGCGAGGGGTTGGGTGGAGGTGACAGGGGAGGTGGAGGTGGGCGGGGTGGGGGGAAGGTTGTGCGGGGCAGTCAGCCAGAGGAATGCTGCCGATCAATGGAATGCCAAAGAGCCCGCAGATAAGATCTGTCCCACTAACCAATCACAGACCATCAACGTCCCATCAGCGTCTCTCCCATGCTCCGTGCATCTTCCCTTTCTTCTCAAGTCGTTCTCAGATTAGATTTTTTTTTTTTTTTTGTATAATGAATCATATTGAGTTAATACTTCAGGTCAAATTAATTATCCATCCAGATTTGTGGTCCTTTGCACCTGTCCCCAATCTGTTTTACTTAATACTTAGGCAGAGGAGGTGCCAGATAAAAAAATAAAATAATAATAATAATAATAAGAAATATTATTATTATTATTATTATTATTATTGCAGAAATACAACCTCAAAGTTCAATATTGTTAAATAAGCTGAGCTGTTTTATTAATTTAAAAAAGTCAATTGACACAGGCCTCTTCACCCAGGCTTTCCTCTGGTTTCTATGACTACGACTTATGGGATGTTACCATTACAGAGCTCATTAAACAAATCCCAGATGTGCAGGAGAAAACAAGCTAATATTAGCAATTAAGAAAAATTTAATGAAGCTTCTAAAATGCACCACTGAAATGTATGGTTTTCCACAGTATTATGCAAGTATTAAGTAGTAAAGTGAGCTAACAAAATCCACAAAAGCAGATTTCTTCTCTCATCTTTCTGCATAACAACTGTATGTTCCATGCTCCAGTACCTGCATATTCCATCTACAAACCCCCAATTCCAAAAAGGTTGGGACAGTATGTAAAATGCACATAAAAGCAGAAAGCAGTGATTTGTATATTCTCTTTTACATATATTTAATTGATACATATTTAATACATTTTCCTATTGAACTCTATGGAAAAATAAGTCAGGAGAAACAATCCTTAATAATAATAATAATAATGCATGGCATTTATATAGCGCCTTTCTCAATACTCAAAGCGCTTTACAATGATGAGGGGAAAACTCGCCTCTACCACCACCAATGTGTAGCACCCATCCTTCAAGTGATCTGTCCATATCTATTGCATATCTGGAAGCAGAGTGATGGTTTGAGGCTCGTTTGATACCTCAGACCCTTGATGACTTACAGCCATTTAGCCAATCATGGGTTCCATACTATCCCCGTGTAATTTACATCTTAAATTAGTCACACCCCCCAATTCCCATAGAGATCCATTCAAATGCAGAGAGGTTATAGTATCGCTTGTAAGACTAACTGAAAATAAGATATCAAGAGTCTTTTGATATCCTTTTATATCCAGTCATGATAGCATCACCTGTTTACCTGTGGAATGTTCCAAACAGGTGTTTTTTGAACTTCCCAACTTTTTTTTGCCCCTGTCCCAACTTTTTTGGAACGTGTTGCAGGCATCATATTCAGAATTAGCATATATTTACAAAAATCAATAAAGTTGATAAGGTAAAACATTAAATATATTTTCTTTGTACTGTTTTCAATTGAATATATGTAAAAGATCATTTACAAATCATCGCTTTCTGGTTTTATGTGCATTTTACATACTGTCCCAACTTTTTTGGAATTGGCGTTTGTAGATACAAGGTCCAATAATGTATTTTGACATAAAATCACAGATTCCTTGGACATTTTTATTTTTTTGAAAACAAGGAATGCTGGATGTTCCCCCAAGTGCGTGTGTGTGTGTGTGTGTGTGTGTGTGTGTGTGTGTGTGTGTGTGTGTGTGTGTGTGTGTGTGTGTGTGTGTGTGTGTGTGTGTGTGTGTGTGTGTGTGTGTGTGTGTGTGAGCTTTAAAAATAATTGTAAAGCAGATTGTTTATCCAATTACATACATAATGGGCCAAGTTGAGCCAGATAACATCAGTGGGGGGAGTTGGGATCACAAGGTCATTGGTTCAGATCCCAGTTGGCACATTGCTGCTATCACAGAGGAAGGCCTTTGGACAGCAGCACTGGCCCAGGCGGAGTTATAAAGTGCAGGAGGAGGACAGCGCGGGGTCAAGCAGGCAGGAGCATCACTCTGTGAGGAAAGAGAGGGAGGTAAACACCTCTACATGACTCCCTCAGGAGCAAGGAAATCAGAGGAACACTGCTACCCCCCTTTGCCAAACCTCCAGCCCCCCCTAGTACCTATAAGGGCATGCCCAAAGGACTAATGCCATGTACAGCCCACCTCCAATAACATCCGTCACCCCCATATTTCAGCGTCCTATTCGTTCCTTCAACTTCATTTGAAGCATTTGTATTCCTTTGCAGCTATTTTCTTTTCACGTGACAGGCCGGTCAGGCTGTGGGGGTGGAGACAGTGCGATTACAAATGTCTCTGTTCTAACATAATTGGATCAAGCTGACTCACAGCTTATTGAACAAGATGCCGTTTGTGTCTTTGCAGATAGATTAGCAAATAGAACTTGTTTAGTAATTAAGCGGAATATACCTCACACCAGAAAGGAGAAGCTTTAACTGGAATAAGTGCCTTTTTTTCCAGAGAGAAGATCATTAGCAAGGCTCCGTAATTACAGGCTCCCCAAGGGTCTGACTTCACTCTGTGTTTTAGAGGTGAAAGAATTTGATAGATCTTTCTTTCCACCTTTTCCTGCATGTCACAATTGGTATATTTACACAGAGGAAACTTATTTAATTCTGATTGCTATGGAAAAGTCGCCCCTTGGTTGCCAGTGATACATATCCTATAAATGCAGGGGTATGATTGGATGATTTTAAAGAACTGGGTTATCCACACCCTATACTTCTGTGTAATGAATATGCGGTAATTAATATGTGGTAATAAATATGGTCCTTGGAGAATACTTAAAAGATTTTCTTTACAGATTCTAAAATATCACCCAGATTGGCTAAACACATTTTCTCAGCTACAATTTTTGAACAAGCCTATAAAATGTAAAAAAGAGAAATGTAAAAAATACATGCTGCCTTTTACCATGCAGAAACAAACATATATGCATGTGGATTTTGCAACTTAAATTACCTCTCAGTCGTTTACATACCAAAATATTTCATAACAGCAATGTTAACATTTCCAAAAAGATTTTGATTTCCCCTTGATATATGAAAAGGAAAAAAAAACAATTTAATTTGTGGAGGTCAGCCAGGGCGCAGCAGAAATAAATACTTTGGAAAAAGTTGTGATCTTCTCTGAAGTAACCTGCACTCGAATACCATTTCACTCATAAAATTGACTCACATGCTCTACAGAGAGGCCTCCCTAAATACCTTGAGCAGTGACGGATCCTGCCCACCGGCCAGAGATAAGGCCCTCCTTAAGAGACACTTCCCAGCTTATTTAATTATTTCAACAGAAGAAAATCATTTGTCAAAGCTTTATTTTTGAGCAATGAATGTCACCCACTACAGCTACAACACAGTGAGGCCGAGTTTGAAAAAGCATCCCTCAAATAGCTGCTGCCATGGGATTGGAGTATTTTATGATAATGGTAACTACACCTGTTTAAGATTATCATTCTCCTTACTGTAGACTTTACATTCCCCAAGTTACTTTTGCTTTGATTTATAAGCGTTACGCCAACTTTATATAAAACAGCAGTGTTTCAACACAGTAAGGCTACGTGAAAAACACTTAAGCACAATATTTTTTTTCTTATTAATTTCCTGAAAGTGTCAAATGACGGAATATCTGTTTTTGTATTGCTAGATTGTTCCATTTGTATGTCTTGGTGAAAAAGTAATTTGAGAAATGAAAGATTTAAGTTTCAAAAGCCCCAGTAATTAAGATAGATACTGATGTACAGATCTGTAGTGATTTTGTCTCATACACGGCTCAAACAAATCACACATATCATGCAGATCAAACAGTATCAAAAAAGCTTCCTGTCACATAGATTAAGTGATTGTGACATTGATTTATTGGCATATTTATGAGTGTAGCTGTCATTTAGAGGAACACATTTTTGGAGGGGGTGGGGCGGTGATTTGAAGGCCACCACTTACATTCAATTACTGAAATACAAATGGATGAAGGGATATTAACATTAATTTACACAGTAAGAAGTTTTTGGAAATGGGGGCCTATAAGGTGCTGTGAATCAAGGGCTACATTTGGTTGTATGATATCATAGAGTCCAGTCTATGGAATTTGTATGAAATGTTTCTTAATTTTTTCTTCACATACTGCATAATTCCCTTGTACGAATAGTAGTGTGGGTCCAAATAAAATATTTGTACCCTGCCATTCAGATCTGTAGTTGTGGCCCTTTTTGGCAGCTGAATGTGGGCAGTGAAGGGTTGGGGGTGGGGGGTGGGGGGGTGGGGGGGGGGGGGGGGGGGGGGTGGTGTCCAAACCTGCTCTGTCCAGATTGACTGTCTTTTTCAGAAAGTCTTTTAAGTGCGATTGATTCAAGGTTTGGCGGGTAAACCTTTTCATATGTATAAAATCTTCAGAGAAGTCTTTTTTGAGACAGCAGGCACAGCTGCAGCGTTGGCAGTAATTTACTCAGGCCGTGCTAGCCTTTAGTCAGGTTCTCAGCCTGATTGATGGCTCAATTAAACATCTGTTAATCACCAACCTTATCTCCCTATGTGACAAAAACACGTTTTCCTCCACCTGTTCGCCATGGTGATATTAGCATTTGTGTTTTTCTTTTTTTTTTCACTTTTATAATGTACTGAGAATTATGCATGGTGAGAACTTTAAACCTGGCCTCCACGCACACAACCATTATGTATGTATTATGTATGTATAAATAATCGGCTTTAAAATTATTTTTAAAACACACACACAAACACACACACACACACACACACACATACATGTCCACACACACTCACACACACACACACAAACACACACACACACACACACACACACACACACACACACACACACACACACACACACACACACACACACACACACACACACGCACACTCAGAGGCACAGATCCACACTCTGTATTCCTCTCTCTCCTTGTCTGCGGAAACCAGCAGTGAGAAGAGTCTCCCTTCCCCCTTCTTTCAACCTTACCATAACCCCAGGCTTCTGAACTCACTTGTACATTTTAGGCCTCGATAATAAACCAACATCTGCACAACTTACAAGTGCTTTACCACAGTTAATTGAGTAAATTGAAGCAAGCTGCGGCACAGTGGTGATCTATGATCCCCAGCTGAGGGGCTCGAAGGGAGACAACAGATTTACTGCCGGGACAGTGGGCGGCCTTTTGTTCAGGGCCTGGTTCATGGGAAGTTTGGGGTCAGGCAGGATTAAAATATCTTGAGGAACAAATGGAGTAATTTGAGTGTAACATAAGGAGACCTGTGCCAGTTTCTACCAGCGGTTCAGGTGGGATTTATTTGATTTTAAGCCCTCTGTACCCTTTTATTCTCATCTAGTTTTTAAGACCCTGTTATTTAGGATTTGTCAATAACAGGGAGACTACGTCTAATTAACGGGATCTTTTTTTAGCTGTGTTTTAAAAGGAGGGAAGCGTGCACTGCAAACAAATATAAGTGGCATAGGGGACAGAGGCAAAGAGGTGGTTAAAACAGGGCGAGAGGAGAGGCCTGCCCTCTCTCCCCCCCGGGTCCCAGAGCGATTAGTCTGTGCTCATCTAAGACCCAGCCAAAGGCCCCGCAGGGGAGGGTAGGGAGGGGGGATGAGGTGGTGCAGGGGATGAGTGGTGTGGGGGTGGGGGTACTCTGATCTGGAGAGCCTTCTACGTCAGCGGTGGGCCAGCTGGCCACGGTGGCCTTGGCGCGGTGATTGCGGTAAATTGAGCGTGCAGAGGAGACACATCGGGGCTGCAGTTAAGGTCTCGGACTCTCAAGTGGGGGAGGTGGAAGAAGAAGGATATAGAGAGAGGAGGAGGAGAGAGAGAGAGAGAAGGATACAGAGAAAAGGAGGAGAGAGAGAGAGCTTGCCCATAGAGTGTGTTTGCCACAGAGAATCATAGTGACCAATCCAAGACTGGATACGTGGTCACTGCAAAACAGAGGAGGTGGAGACTGAGATAGATCAAAAACTCTTTTAGTATCCCACAAGCCCCCTATATAACCTCCGTACCTCTGTACCCACTCACGGCCTTAGAGAAGGAAAGCAGCACTCAATACCTGTGTCACAGTGCCAGTCTGACGTTTTAGAGCCTTTAACCTGTGCAAATCATTGCAACCGATTACTTACTTTCATAATAAGTTAAATATATTTTAAAGACAAGACATTAACAGTGATTACAAAAGTTTAAGTTAAACTGGGATTGCAATGTATATGTTCCCAAAATATGTGTAAAGAATCTGCAATAAGTTTTTTATGCTCCCGAGTATTTTACATTCATTTCAGTATGTCCATTTCAGTATATGATTTAAATGAACAGTATATTTAGCTAAATGGCTCTTCGTTATATTAAAATGGTTGTTTATAACATGAATATCTAATGGGCAGTCAGTTAAGAAATTTAATGAAGAAAGGCTTTTGCTAATTTACATCAGGGATGCAGCAAACATAATCCAAAGAAATTTTCTCTATAAGGACTCATTTACGAAACGTGCCAACAAACCCCCCATTTCTCCTTTTGCGGAGTAATATGAGTGGACTTAATGTTCAGTATGTCAGCTTGATTCCTCTGAAACCTCAGTATCTCAGCCAGAACTTCACTTTTTACTGTTGCATCTTACAAATTGTTCCCCGAACACACAGATTGCTTGCGGAGAACAAGATATGCACTGTTTGGCAATCGCATAGACAGACAGCCGTTCGAACTTCGGCATAAACAGCTCGTAATTTTACTCAAGGAACTCAGAAGGAAGACGTCTTTGCAATGGCAAGGTTGCCAAGGCCTGTAAATCCAAGGTATGGGGCTGCCTATTGCGATCCAAAAGTGTAATAAACGGGTAGGCCTAAAGCAGAAGCATTACAATGAATATCCCCTCAGATGCTTTTCAGGCAATGGTTTTTTTGGACAAAAGCAGACATTTAGCTTGTTTTGAGGCCCTGAGAGATGTGGAGAGCTGTGTGTGTTTTTGGCCACTGCTGTCCCTTACCCCAGTACACCCAGCCCCCAGTCTGATTATGAGATAAATGGAGCCCCCCGGCAGCACATGTGGAAACACGGGTTAAACACCGAACACTACCTCAATCCACAGCGCAAAGCCCCCCAAAATTACGGAAAAATGAAGGTAATCAAAACATAATAATCGTCGACTAAGCTGTTTGCGTTGGCAATTTGGCAGCGGCTCGATTTGCATAATAATCGTCGACTAAGCTGTTTGCGTTGGCAATTTGGCAGCGGCTCGATTTGATTGCAGGATCTCTTTATGGAGAATCTCTTCAGCGCGGCCGCACAAAGGGTCCGTCTCTCGCCGAGCTGATGCGCGCTAATGACCCGCTGGAGTGGAGGCAAGAGACAATTAGCTCCCTCGCCTTCCCCCTGGATCAATGGGATCCAAACCCCTCTCGGCTCAAACGCCCGATACTCATGTGAAGCCCGGCCGTTACCTCCTCTCTGCTGATTCATATGTTAAAACGCCCTTTGATGAGCAGTGATTGAATGTGTGACACTTAATAATGAAAGCAACATCACAAAAAAAACAGTGTCCCCCCACAAACCTGTTTTGAGTCTGGCGAGTAGGTGGGGGAGACTGCTCTCCAGGGGTAAATGGTTAAAGGGGGGGGGGGTGCTTTTCTGTTCGGCTAGTGGACACTTCAAACATCTCCAAAGGCAGCGCTAAATGAAAAGCAAATGTGTTTCCTTGCCGCTCAATACCTCAAATGTTTTAGCAGGTGCAAACAATGAAACCCTGGGCAGTTGCAGTACAGGGGTGCACCTTACACCAGCATACTCCTAATACCCTCCGTCTGCTCCTAAACCCCTCCTCTCCTAAACCCCTACCCCGTAATTAAAACCTACCCACTTCTAAACCCCCGCCCACCAAGACTTACCCCATACCCACTTTTAAACTCTGTCATCTCCCAACCCCTAACGTACCTCTAAACCCAATCCTGTCCTGCACCCCCTGCTCATGCCTGAATTTCACAACCTCCTAGACCCAGGTTGGATTTTTACACCCGCCTCCGGTCCTTTTCCGTACCGCCCCCCTAAACCACGCCATCTGCAATTTAGGCCCATCTGCTTCTAAGCCCTGTCCACTTTTAAACTCTGCTACTTCCAAACCCCACCCTCCATTAAATGATCATCTCCCCTAAAACCCCGGCATCAGTTAAAGACCTCCCACTTCCAAACCCCACCCAGTCCTAAACCCCCTGCCCTCTGCACCTTACATTCCCCCACCCCAAACCTCCCCCACCCAGCCCTCCCCCACCCAAACCTCCCCCACCCAAACCTCTGTCTGCTGTGAACACCCACCCCCCCCCCCCCCCCCCCCCCACCCAAACCTCTGTCTGCTTTGAACACCCCCCCCCCCAAATCTCTGAAAGAGAAAGAAACAGGAAACAAGGAGAGAGGGACAGCAGCACCGTGTAGCTAAGAGCGCACCGTGGGAGAAGGGAGGTGTGGCTTCTGTAGATTCTGTCCACTTTGTTATGAACCCCAGGCAAGGGAAATTAGAAAGCATTAGTCTGAATTGATGTGTATTAGATGATGGGGGAAGGGAAAGGTGAGCACTCCTACACCTGTTAACACAATGAGAATAACTGAAAATGCTAGAAAATCAGTTTAACACAAACTCGTCTCACTTTGTGTTTGATACTACTAGTTATAACTATATATTTAGTTATTCTACTAAATATTAGCAGTAGTGTCCTGTTTATACGTATATGCGTATACCAATATAAAAAAAGTCAAGCAAACAAGTGAAGCACACAGACACACACCGCGCAACACCATTTTCATACACACAAACACATACACACTACACGCAAAGGTATTTATTTTTTATTCACACACATAAGCAGTTGACACATGTAGATCTAATGATCGTGTGTGTGACACTGTGTACTGTGGTGTGTGTGTGTGTGTGTGTGTGTGTGTGTGTGTGTGTGTGTGTGTGTGCTTTACTTACTCGCATGAGACTGTACTGTGTTTGAAAGAGTGTATTTCTCTCCATTGTATATGGAAGTAAAAAGCGACAAATGCTACTAAACAGAAAAAACAGATCCCATTTTACCATAGCTGAAAGCGCTGAGGAAAAGCAGTCTGTCTGCCAGCAGTTGGTGCTGTTTCTTCCAGCTGTGAGCAAATTGCAACATCACAGTATTAGATACTGTCTCTCTTTCCCATTTTTCGCCCACAATATATAATACAAATATACAAATGCAAATGACTGTTTTATATGCAAGTACCTGAAATGGTAACAACACAAAACAATCCTTGGCTGTTCAAATTTATATAATGGTACTGAGTGACTGAGGCTGTGGTTCCTTGTGAGCATGTCAGTTCCCAGGTTTTGAGACCTCGTTTTTAAAGCACTGTCACTTCAGGGGACAAACGAGTGACAACTAGATTTTCATGGAGCCTTATCCAATGGGTGCCATGTCTCAGAGTGTCTTTGGGCCGCCTATCCAGAGACGGGAGCGTTGCCATGTCTCAAAGTGTCTTTGGGCCGCCTATCCAGAGACGGGAGCGTTGCTGGCTGCTGCTGTACTTGTTGTTGTGGATGGTGATGTGCTTTTATTGTAAATCCTCCTCAGAACATGCAGCAGTTGATTAATCTCTCCACCTTTTCCCCGGACGTTCTTTACCGTGGGTGACATTCTATTTCAGGAGCGAGGGGAAATTAATGCGTTGCCCTGATATTTGGGGGCCCCTCAGAGGGCAGAGAAACGTTTTGCGGCGTGCAGGGCCTGCAGACTGTGAGGGGGCTTTTTCTGCGCAGCTGGGCAGAGGTAAAATCTGTCTCCTGCCCGGTTCACCACATGCCATCCAGGCCATTACCCCTCCATTTCACATTCCCAATGTCATGGGTCTCTTCAGGCTTTGCGAGCTAAAGTAAATGAGAGCTGGTGACAGCAGGGTGTGTGTGTGCGCGTACATGCATTTGTGTGTGTGTGTGAGAAAGAGAAAGAGAGAGAGAGAGAGAGAGAGAGAGAGAGAGAAAAGAGAGACTTAAAATCTCATTTTTTTCTCTCAAGTATACAATAGCTTGTTTTAAGTTACTTTTTGCTTGACAAGTGAAATTGTCTTACCCCATTGGCAAATCCTGAAATGAGTCAAACTGTCTCACCTCATCTTTTTGTCTCGTTTAGCAAAAAAGTGATAGAAATAATAAGTCTAAATATACGACTAACATACTAAGATTGACTTATTTTTTGGTTTTTGCAGTGTACCCTTTGTCAGTTCAGAGTCCCATGCAGAGACGCATGGAGTAACCTCCTCCCAGTAATGTGAGCTGGAGCTGGGTACCAGCCAGGGCTGGAAAGTTAATCACCAAGCAGCAACGTCATCACATCTCGAAAAGACCAACCTCACTGAAACAGGAATGTACTTCTGCAACTGTAAGGACATTTAAAATCATATTCACCTGCCTGTCAGGTGTGATCATCACGCTTGTCCATCCACATTGATGTGTTGGTGAAAATATACAACAATATCAACTCTTTAGCCTCTAACCCCAAGCCCTGGTTGAAGGGGAAATTAGGCCATTCCTATTGGGCAATAGGAATTTGTGTTTTAATGATCTGAGACACCAAGACATCTGATTAAAATAAATAATTTCCTTTTTTTAAAAATGGCTTTAGAACAGAGGCTGCATACCAAATGTTTATAAAGTCAGAACCACTGCAGATGCTTTTTGCAGCATTGTGAGGATGCATCCACCTTGGATGTCTGCCAACATCATTTCTCTCATAATAGCATTACAGGCTGAGCTTTCTTCTGAAAATAGACTACAGAAATCAACAGAATGGGTCTGACTGAAAAAACCCTGGCGTTCATAGAGGGCCCAGCATGTCTCTATGGCCATTGGATATCTGTGAGGTAGCTCTTGTCAGGATCTCTGATGAGAGAACAGACCCTCTCTTACTCCACACAGAGATGAGCCCACAATTTTACCTGCGATGTGTGAAAATCCAGAAAGAACCTAAATACAATGTTTTTTTTATTTTAAATATTCCACATTCAGGGAGGTGTTCTTTTTGCTTTAAAAAAGCTGCACATATCACGTTTTAAAGTGAAGTCCAGTAAATACATAAGAAATTTGTGATTACAATGTTTCTTTACACCTTTTATATGTTCTTTTTAACAATCATCTTTGAATATGGAAAATTATTCAAAAAAGATGTCAGTTCATCAATTTGTTTACTGTCACAACACTAGGCCAGTCAGAGTTTTGTTGGGGGGGGGGGGGGGGGGGTTTGCTCGGTTGTATCTTTCTGAAAATTAAGCAAAATAAATGCTGCTCACAGTTTAATATCATGTGAGGAGGCATTGAAAAGTGTGGGTCAGGCTAAGAGCTTACCACTGAAGTGAGGAGGGGTATCTCCTTTCTGAGTGCATCCATCTACAGTGGGAGCAGAAAGTTGCTATCTTCTTCTCTTTTCCCCTTGCCATCCCTCCATCTTCTGCTCCTAATTTATCAATATGAAATGTTAAACGAGATCATTCTTGGCTCGCACAAGACAGACCGATATAAATTTCAATCAACTTCTGACAGAAGTTTTAGTTTTTTGGCAAAAGAGCATAAAGAAAATTCAGATAAAGAAAAAGATAGTATAGTGTTCATATCTTAAGAACACAGTTAAATTAATAAAGTGTATCTCAGGAAAAGTAGAGCTGGCCTTGAAATGGACGATGCTAGGGTACATTTAGCTTCAGCGCAACAGGCACTGTGTCAGGCTCTCAGTGCTGTCTTCAGGAGACAGCCATCCCTCATCCCTCATCATGTTAGTGAAGACAGCAATTTACAGTATGGCTTATGCATACGATAGCTAACAAGCTGCAAACATTGTTAAAAGACAAAGGTTTATAAGATGTTTTTTGAGTAAAAACTTACACGTTTAATGCATTTACAGTAAAATATCAACATAATTAGGAATCAGGAATTGATTTGCAGTTTAAGTTAATTAAATATCCTATGTAACGGACAGTTGTTAATGTTATGGCTGTAAATTGTTAAATATTATAATATTATATAGAGGGGAATACAATTTAAATATATTTTTTAGGATCATAGTAAGATATATTAAGTACATTTCAATAATTGCAGGACAACTATTTCAATAAAATATAGTTCAAGAATAATGAGCTGTGTTGCCTGGTAAAAAGAAAAGGAAAACTGCAATGTATAATTTGTGATCAGATGAGAAATTCCGCCCTAAGAAGCTGGAGTCATAAGATTAAATGTTTTCAAGTTGCATTGCTACACTCATGAAAAGTCTACTGCAACATCTTACAGTCAAATGTAATATGTATATACAGTATATATACCACATATAGGCTAGTATAAAAAGAGCTTATTTTTTTCATAGAAGCAAGAAAAAACAATTTTATATTCTATTCACTATAGGTTAAATATATTTCTAGCATTATGTAAAACTATATAATCCATTTAATAGTTTATTTGTAAAATATATTTGTCACAGTGTGCCTTGTAGTATACAATTCTTGTTTACTAATAACATGGTATTTATAGCACTGTTGCACTAGTATGGAGAAGGTTCTGAGTAAAACAGAGGTATTTCCTACCTGTTGTCCTTCCTCGCTGTCAGACTGGGTGATGCTGCTGTGTTTGAAAGGGGAGGGGCTTACAGTCACCCCATGTTGTCATACTGCTCACTCTTTGAGCACCCCCATCCTACCCACATCTTTACAAAAGCACCCCACCTCTTGCACACTCCCAAAATTGACACCCGCTCTCTCGCACCCGTGTCCTGGCACCCAGCACCCTGGCACCCATGACAAGACGGATTCTTGCACCCTCATTACACACAAGGCACTCTAATTACAACCTTCTCAAGAGATGTTATTCTACACCTACAATGACAGCACCCTCTTCTTTAAGTCAAGGCTGTCTTTGTGCAACGGGGGCACTGACGCAACATGACACCCCGTAAATAAATGAAGGCACTCCTGGAGATACCTCACACGAGAACAAAACAGCTTTTTCGCTCGGACAGAAAAAAAAAGACACACACTCGCACACACACACACACACACACACACACACTCACACACACACACACACACACACACACACACACACACACACACACACACACACACTAAAAGGACAGGTGCCTGTTTTAACTCAAGATTTAAATTTGGTCAAAAAAGGTCACAGGTCTTTTTGAAATAAGGAGCAATATTTTTGTTCTTAGTGAATATGTTGCATGTTAAAAGGTTTTATTAAACAGTTCCCCTTGTAACACTGACCTCTGTCCATCCATCCATCATTGGCCAGGGGCAGAGCTCTCGCAGTCATATTTGGGTCAAAATACCCACAAAAGGGGCCACTTTGTATTTTATTTATACAGTAGTAACACTTTCAGGAGATTATTTCACACCAGCATAGTAACTGCAGCTAGCAACCCAGTAAATTATAAATTGCCTGCTTTACTTAATCTTATGTAATACTTCATGCAAGATTTAGTTTGATATTGTTTCTGTTATTGCCAAACACAAATGTCAAATGTTAATGTCAAACACAAGGAAAACATCCTCAAAGTTCCTTATTGATACAGATTACAGAGAATAATTGATAGACCTCAGAACGCAGAGTCTGCTCACACATAAGTAATACATTTAAGCAAGTGTTTCATTTATTCGATACTGACCAGATCACCGCTTTGGCAATCACTGAAACAGAAAGGCTGGATGAGGATGACATAATATCTAACAGTTTCTTAAATTCATTACTCAAAGTTGAAGACAAACCAATGAAGCTATTAATTTAAATCTGGCCCCAAGTTATGACTGTATTGTGGTATCAGGACATAATTTTGAGATGTAAGGCAATATGCCTGACCTTTGACCCCCATCCAGTACAATCCATAGACAGATCCTTGGCAGACAGGTAGAAATTCTCCCTCTGAAAAGCCCTCAGTGAGTCACATCTTATGAGCTCCTTTGTTTGAGATCCTGTGTTATGCTGACAAATCCTCTTGTGGCTGCAGTCACCAAAGCGTCTTTCAAGAAAAGGAGGGTCTTATTTCTGTACTTATTGACGTATTTATTGTGTTCTTGGCCAAGATCCACAGATGTTTTTTTCTTCTCTTTTTTTTGTAATTCCCCTCATCGAATCATTCTCAGCGTAATCACATGTACCAGGGGCTTGCGAGACAAGATGTAGGAATTTTATTTCATTATTTTCTCTGCTGATCAAGTGAAAATGCAAAAATAAATTACCAGAATTACACACAGCGATACAATGCCGCTGACAGAACACTCGCCTGGTGATTTAAAGTGTCTCAGACTCATTATTGGATTTGAAGGCTGGGAGAAGAATTCCTTGGAAAGAAAGTCCCACATTCCCCTTCTTCCTGACAGAGGAGTAGATGTTTCATGACCGATAAACTCCTTAGACCAGATTAGCAAATGCCCTTCAAGCTCCATGACTGACCCAACGGCATAATTTGGATAGCCTGTAGCATAGTATCTATAAAGCTCTGGACTTTAGACCAGAAGGGCCACAGGTTTCATCCCCATGCAGGCCACTACGACAATTCCCTGACTTTCCTACAGTAAATATAATGTTATATAAATGCATCTCACATAAAGTAGTATTATGCCATGGATTAAAGGGTCCTTTGAGCAAATAAATAAACGGCAAAGCCAATAGCAATGTTTGCTGCTCCATTCAGATGTGCTATTCCATGTGACGAGGGGTAGAAAGTCTGGAGCGGCTGTAACACACGGCCTACACATACGAAGTGGAGGCTACATCGGGTTGCGCGCTTCCTAAAGGGTTTATGGCCACCGTTTAAGCATCAGCGTGGCTCAGCTTAAGCATGGCAACGTTAAGATAACATGCAAAGCGGCACCCATGTTTTCATTGGCTGTCAAAATGGATTTTACAGTTGTTGTTGGGAAAAAGGGCAGCATGCGCTAACGAGGCCACGTGCGCCACCGTACCGTACCATACCGGCATCTCAGGCGTATGTCCAGAGCAGCTAGAGTGCTCCTTGACGAGGGCAGGAGAAATGTTTTTTTTTGGAGGGGGGGGGTCTTTACTGTCATAGCGGTAACACTGAACCCCCTCAAACCCCCACCCCCCGCTCCCACATCCCACCCCACGATGAGACCCTACAGGCAATTATCTGCGTGAAGACTCGCAATTCGCCCGCTAAATAATTACTCACTGCGTGTATCTCCCTCCATCAGCAATGCATAATAAAGCAGGGTGTTGAGGAGATGAGTAATCTGGCTTCAGCGTGCCGTCCCCCCCCCCGCCCCCCAACACCCCCCCGCCCCTTCATCAGATGAGAAGGCAGCTTAGCCAGGCTCACGCTATAGGGCAGAAGAATAATTGCTGTATTAATTGGTGTTGTCCAGGCTAGACAGAATATAAAAGATCCCACTGGGTCTAATAATTAATGTTTTTTTTCTCTTTCTCTCTCTCTTTCCCTGTCTCTCCCTTGCTCTCTCACTCTCTCCTCTCTCTCACCGTAGTATCATTTAGAGAAGGGGTTTCTTCGCGAAACAAGTAGTTAGATGTTTGAGTCTCATTAGAGTATTTTTTAGATAAGGCATGGGCAACAAGAGTATTGCCGAGGCTTATTATGTTTATTTAGATTCTGTAATCTTGTGCTTCAAAAAATGATATGGTGGTATCACACTGGCTCGCCAGTTCTCAGTGGTCTACAGGGATAGGCACTGATAAGGCCTGTTGTAGAAGGGCGTATAAATTAAATTACTTGGGGTTTTGATGTGAGCAAGGCCATGCTACGGAGGTCCGCTCGGTTTCTGTATGTGGAGACACTGATGTGCTGATTGGGCTCTTCTTTAACGGAGGCCGTCGCAGCAGTCCCTGCGTGATGGGGTAGCCTTCTCCTGCAGTAGTAGGCTGAACAACACCCTGGACATCCCATTTTCCAGGTTTGATTATTAATCCTGTCCAGGAGATCTAGCCCCTCCCTTCTTCTTTAGGAAATTTCAGACCAACCGTTCAGAAAGAACGAGCAGCCTTACATCCATCCATCCATCCAACATTGATTAATGTCTATTCGCATCTCAGGAAATGCAAAAGAATACCTTGTTCTTACGTTTGATCTTATGATTTTCAGTCCCAGTTATTTCACAAAATGAAACTATCATATGTCTATTTGATTAGTGTTTTTTTTATGATGGCATCAGACTAAGTTACATTTTAACAGATATACACAAAACTACACTCCAAGAGAAAAACTAAATGTAACACAGCAATACAATATGCACGCCCGTATATCCTCTCCAGTATCAACAGAGCACACACTAATCATGTGTAGAGCTGTAATGAGAGAATGCAGATTGAGTAGACAAAAACAATATGAGCACTCGCCCCGAGTACAGCAGGTACGCCGAGCTTGCCGCCTAAACAGAGAGGGAATTAACAGCCGTTTTTGGCTCACTTTTGTCAACTGCACCAAAGCAGTCCTGACAGGGTTATTTGGCCATCTGGTTTAATTACAGGTGCTGCCACATGCGCAGGCTAATGCGGCGGTGTCAACAATGTGGAGGTGCAAATTAGTTTCCGCTTCAGGGAACCAAGGTGCACCACAAATCAGGCTAATGGCACAAATTGGGCCGTGAGCATGACACAATCAACTAAAGTGACCACGCTAATCAATTTCTACAGTTTCTAATTCTCTTATTGTATAGCAGCATGTTTGAGAAAGCCCCCAATTACTATCGCTTGCTTTATTGTTTTATGCACCCTGCACTTAAATAAATATTATGGAATAAACGGTCATTGTTGTACCTTACTTGTTTGGCCCTAGAAGTAAAAAATAAATAGATAAATAAATATGAGACATTGGACTGTGTTATTGATTATATATTGTGATTGATTTGAGAATACAGACAATGTACTGATATTTGTCTTTAATTCAATATGGCAAATTCCAGCAAAGGCAAAACAATGGACAGAGAGAAATGAGAACAGTGTGATGTTTGCATGAGCACAGGACACTGGTGCATAAAAATGCCCCGGATGTTCACCATGATCAAGTTTACAACCACCTTCTAAGTTAGGGACATCACCCATTTTTCAAGAGCGAAATGTTAAATGTATTACCATAGAGAACAGTGTTTTCATTATTCTCTTACTCATATTTAACACTCGTAAAACAGTATGATTAATCTCTCACCGTATTTAACAGCGTCTTTAATGCCTCACCAAAATAGAACACTGTTTAATCTCTTCCAGAATAAGATTGTGGCTAATGTGTTAAAACGTAGAGCCCGCGTACAAGTTTGTTTGACCTCGCACTCTCACAGAACAGTGTGTTTCATCTGTTGTAATCAAATCTACGCTGTGTCTGCCATTTTTCTGTCCTCTTCACCAGCACTCCTCTGCATAATCTCCAAAGCTCAGGCAGATGTTGCTCGGGCTGATGTAGCAGGGGAAAATGTGGTGCAGGCCAAGATGTTTCCACAGGAGAGGAGAGACGTGCTCACTGCCAGCCCCAGGTTCAGGTTCGTGGCCTGTGTTGAATTTCCCCTGCTGGTTAAAACACCCCCTAGCTGCGCTGTTTCAGGAAGTACTCTTTATACTGACCGGGAAACTGCAGCCGTGCTATTTTTCTAAGTGTGAGTGCAGAGTGGTAAAGCAGTCATTTCTCGCACAGACACATGCAGACGCACACACACACACACACACACACACACACACACACACACACACACACACACACACACACACACACACACACACACACACACACACACACACATACAGATACATACACACAGGCAAGCACATATACACACATGCATTGCACACAAGTGGATACAAACAAGCACACACACACACACACACACACACACACATGTGGATACACATACACATTCAGACACACACACAAAAACACAGAACACACACACACACACACACACACACACACATGCATACCCACACATTGTTAATAAATATTACCAAGCATAATAATAATGATTTTTAAACACAGAAACATGTGGATAGACATGCTTCAATCTCCAGCAGAAAGATGGTGTTAAATGAGCACTGTATGTGTGCATATCTGCCCGGACATTTGCTTAGAATTTTTGTAAAATCTTTAATTTAACATATATTTAATATTTCCTGATTCTTCTTTGCTTGACAAGACACAGGCTCTGCTATTGTAGAAACCATGGCACTAACAAACCCCAACCCTGGAAACATGTGGACAGTTGCTCTTTGAGAGGTGATGTTTGCAGTGAACAGCCCTACTGAGCCAATAATTGTCTTTAATTAGTCTGATAAATGACGCTCAGGACAATGGCCTGTTTAAACCTGAGATACAGCACATCAAAAGACATCAGTATCTCCTTTTAAACTGTTTGAAAAGGCACGTGCCTTCCTGAAAGCTTTTAAAAGGTTATGATTTATTTTGCTGATAAAGCAGTACCTTTTAATGAAATCCTAATTAGCAATTTCATGGACTTTGTTATTAGCCATATCTGATTAGTGCACATTTCCACAGCCCAGCTTTAATTAAGAACGCTTACACCAAGTTTCAAACTATTTCATTTCAACAATTGAGGAAATGTACTGAAATCCTATTTAGTAAACAACAAATGTCATCATTTTGAATTTTAATTAAAGCCAAAAAAGGGAAGGGAAGTAATTTTGTTTAGTGAGAGCTACAGTCTGCCAGTGAGTGTACTGCGCTCCAAATGTATGTTTTTCCTTTAATTATAGCTGTCACATACACCCCACTTTCTTACAAACCCACCATTGCACACACCCAAAAGTCACGTAAACCTCACCGTCACACACGGCCCCACAGTCAATCGCCGTACTGTCACTGCTTATATCCAGCACAGGCAGTCTCTGAGAGATGTAGGGTCAGACACTGTGAAAGCACATCTGTACACCGGCGCAGTCATGTACATCAGACTCAAATCTCTCAAGCACACGCATATACTGTATGTACTGTAGAAACACACATGTACACACACACACAAGCAGACCTACATATGCACAAAGGATCTCACACATACATACACACAAACGCATGCACACTCACATAAGCGTACACACACACACACACACACATATACTGTATGTACTGTAAAAACACTCATGTACACACACACACACACACACACAAGCAGACCTACATATGCACATATGCACAAACAAAGGATCTCACACATACATACACACAAACGCATGCACACACATATAAGCGTACACACACACACACACACATAAGCATGCACCCACAGACACACACACACACACACACTCACATGCATGCATCCACACACACACACACACAAGCAGACCTGCATATGCACAAACAAAGGATCTCACACACATACATGCACACATACGCATGCACACACAAACACACACACTCACATAAGCATGGACACACAAACACTCACATGCATGCACACACACACACACACACACACACACACAACCATGCACACACACACACACACACACACACACACACACACACACACACACACACACACACACACAGGTTCCTTAACAAGGGTGTGCTTCTCCAGAGTATGACTGACGTCCCAACAGTGGAGGTGTGCCCCCCCCTTCTCGTCAGTATGGAGTCCACCTTGTCAAGTCACAGGCGGACTGTAATTTGGACTAATAATTACCAGACATCACCACAATGAAACATCAGTGTCTGAAGTTCTTTGGGCCGAGCTGAATTTTAATGCGTTTGGAAAAGCTGGGCCGGAGGCCGGAGGGGTTGGCAGGAGGCGGGATCCAGGAAAGCAAAGACATGTGGAAGCACTTTAGAAGTGATAAATGATCTGGAATCTGCTGTGTCCTCCACAATGGAAATTAGGCCTAACAGGTGTTAAATAGGGCCCGCCACTGCATTTTTAATTGAGGTGGGGGAACGGGTGGATGGAGGGAGACAGGGCTGTGATGTGGTGGATGTGGTGTTCAGGTCATGACTCCTGTGGAAGATGCTGAACACCGGAACACCTTTCCCTCCTGCTCTGTGGTTCAGGCAGAGCAAGTCACAGGAAGTATTACCAATTACTTATGACACACACAATCTTCAACTTTTGTCTCAAATGAAACAAAAAAATGTTGCTCAAGTAATGCAAAGAAAGTAATCCGTCGTTAAATATATTCTTCAAAGGTAAAAGAGCTGTCAATCTGCTAATGTGGATAACTGCAACAAGCATTACATATGGCTCTCACGGCAGACTGTTTCAGAACTTCATAAACAACCTTTCTTTTGTTGTTACGCATTTAGATGTCACCAGCAGGCTTGTCGGGTCATGCTGTTGTTGTGGTCAGATTTATAAAATGTTAGCGCGCGTGTTCCTACTCGGTGGGCCAGTTGGTCACCTGCACCGGAGCACATCATGCAGAGCGGCACCGCCTCGCACGCCAATGGAAGGCAGTGTAACTGCAAAACATAACAGTTTATTATAGATGACATATCTATTTGCTCAGACATCTGGATAACAAAAGTATATACAATACTGTACATGCATATAATTGCAGTGTCATGATATTTAAAAGCAGGCATCCCACTCAAACACCAAATCAAGTCAAACTCCAGTCAGTGGTGTAGCTGAAAGACACAACCGTGGGTGTGCTCCTGGTAATTAATTTCAATTTGACACAGGCTCAGTCTAAGGGCTGACAGACGCTCAGCTTGCAGCAATGGAACAGAGATTCCTGGCAAACAAGCGTCACTCATTCTCCCTCTCAGAGCATCTGTGGCACTTTAGAAATGCATCTATTGTCTTTTATCTAGCATTGCTCAAGGTACAGAGAGACAGAGAGGGAGCTTGGGTGGGAGAGAGAGGGATAGTCTGACAGGCAGACAGATAGACAGAAGAGCAAGTTTGTGTGAGTGAGAGAAAGATTGAGAGAGACAGAGAGAGAGAGAGGCTTGTGTTTTTTATGGAACATATATCCATTTGAGGAAAACAGCTGATTTGTTCTGTCTCAGCTGTCAACAAAACAATTACAGCAGTGATGACTAGAGTTTGGTGACCGTAATATATATATATATATATATTGTATTATATATATATATATACTGTATATATATTATATTATATAATCTGTATATACATGTATATAATGTGTGTGTATATATATATATATATATATACTGTATATATATAAATATACACATGTATATACAGACAGTACTTACTGATGTTCAGCGGATGAGAGAGACAATCCGGGAGGAGATGTTTAGATGAACCAGGATGTGTGCTGTAATCCAAGCATATTTACATCATCCTTATAGGATGGCAAGGTGCCCAGATGAAACTTAATCCCTTTTTTATTCAAACATAAGTTAAGCATTTTATTAGAATTAAGAGGAAAAAAGGGGACAGATGCTGGCGGCGGTGCGCGGCGGCGGTGATGGCGCTTTCTGCTCAGCTGAAGGGGGTTCCTTACCTGCATTGTTTCAGTCACGTCCGCTTTATGGGAGTTTAACTGGCTCTTCCATTAATAACATGGACAAACTAATTTAGCAGAACCTGTCTTCTTTAAACTATGGGAACAAAGAGTGGGAGGGTGAAAATCAATCTCTGCTTTGTGCTGAAAGCACTGACCCGTCAATGCTTTGAAGATTGTTGCTTTCAAAAAAAAAAAAAAACGCAAAACGTCTGAGGAGTTATTTAACTACAAACAGCAGCTACCTTCCCATTCCAGCTGCATAATCAAGCATAATAAGAACCTCTGCAATGGTCCACTTAATGTATTTATAACACTGGAGACTGCTAATCCAGTCGGGACAAATGAAACCAGGAAGAATTTATAAGCCCAGTGCTTGCAGAGGGGCGTTTAACTCCATGACCGTGCTGGCAAAAGCCGGGTTGCTTCAAAAGCACGTATAATAAACCCCCGCCTCATATTTCAGCCGAGACGACCGACCCCTTTTTAGCGGCCGTCAAGGAAGAGAAGAAATGACAACAATAACACACAAAAAAAACTGCATTTATTTCAGAGACCACAATTTGTGATATATCTGATTATGAAATTATTTATAAAGAGATGGATTTTTAAACGGGGGCATTCTTTAAAATGGCTACATGCCCACAGTTATGTGTACCTCTTTTCGTATGCAACTGACTGCAGTAACAGTGCATTCATGTTTAAATAAGCATGCACATTTCCACTATGTGAAGTAAAGGGTGCATAGGTTCAACACTTTACCCTTTACTGAATGCAATTCACTGCACATGCATTTATCGACTTTTAGTGCACGTTCTGACCTTAAAAGCATTATCATATGCTGAAAAAGGTGAACAGAATCTTTATTAATAGAGTGATCTATGGCTCGTGTGGAAAAATGTCTGACATTAAGGCATTTTTATGCATTTATTTAGAATTTATTTTTTTAAATTTAAAGGTAAATGTGTTCCTCTGTTTGTAACTGTAACATAATTTATTTATTTTTGCACATATCTATTTGTGCAGAGTAAATATTTAAATTTCAAAGTAAATATTTAAATTTCCAAGTCTCTCGCAAAAAGCATTATGTGACTTGATTTAAACCTTTGAAAACGAACATTTAATGCCCATAAAAATGTTTATGCCAATTTACATAGTTATGGAATCATTTACTAAAGGCAAAATTCACAAAGTACTGCAGGGTTATGTAAACACTCCTAGAAATGGATTAATATATTTATGAAATTAAACTTTTTTATTGTGGAACAGTTGGCCATTTGTGTTGGTTGATTTATTTTGTGTGGAGACTAAATCTTTGGAGTCTGTTTGTAATTCATTCCCAGACTGTTGTTGACTGAAGCATTAAGCATAGAGAATTATGGCTCTTTATGATTTCCCCAATATGCAAAGAAACGTGCAAAACATATCTATCAGTCCACAAGAAACCAGGAATGAGTGTAGTCATCCATTTCCATTGCCATTCATTCAGAAGTTGAAGCTGCAGCATACTTAGAGTAGCATTTCCCACCTTCCAGACAGTAAGACTAGCAATGCTAAAGCTAAAACCCAGAGTGTTTGTGGTCTGTACCTGAGATCAGATGTGTGTGTATGCCTGTGTTTAAATTTTTCCTGAAAACTACAATGCAGAGGCAATATTTAAGAGAAAAAAAGCTAATCTAAAAAAGCTAATCTTTGTGAGCGCATGCTCAAGCAAAAAATAAAAATAAAAAAACTGAATTTAGATTTATCTGAGGCTCTTATTTTCATTTTGTTTTTGAAAGCACCATTTTTGTGTCTAGTTTAAACATGAGAGCTCGTTTAACAGTTCAAGCATATAATCACATTGCAGTAATGAGTTATTAATTAAGCGAGGGGCATCCATTGCCTTTGCTAACTGCTTCATAAACAATTGACTGGAGATTTGTGATTTTTGACTCCCTGACACCATTAAACAAATCAATATTAGGTTTCGCAGGCGTCAGTTCCGCTGGCTCTCCCCAGCGCTTGCCAATCAGCGGCGCAGAATACTAATGAGGGAATTAAGGACTTCGGATTCCACATGTCCCTTCAAATAGATCCTTATCTTCAGGGAACCGCAGTCTAATTTGCATGGCAGAAGACTGCTTTGTAGGTACAGATTTCACAATATGTCACTCATTATGTTCCCCTTCTACTGCACCCCCTCCCCATCCACCCTTTCTCTTCCTACCTCACACTTATAACCACCCCACCACTGCCACCCTTCCCAACCCCCCCCCCCCACACCCTGCCTCACCCCTCCCCCCCCCCCCCGATTTGGTAGCCCTTTCAAACAAGCTTGTCCAACCGCAGACGCTCTTGAAGAATGTTTTTAATATGTTACCTTTTATGTCAGCTCTGTGTTTATCCTTTTTCTTTTTCTTTTATTTATTTATTTTTTCTGAAGCGTCCTCTTTTAAAAACGAATTCTGTGTCCTTTCTTTGAAATGTTCCTGCGGGATTGTGAGACCTCACCAACCTCTCGCTGGCATTCCGCTCTGTTTGATTGTCACGGTAATCACACTCGATAAATATTGCACTTAGCGCCACATAATGATTCTCTCCATTCAAACCACACCAGAGTGGTACTTGTTTGGTCTACTTATTGCTTCTGTAGTGGTATTTGTAATGGACACTACAATATTTGTAATATGGAGTCGTTAAAGGGTGTCTGACCATGCTGTCATGTGGATGAGAGACTAAGAGAACAGTCAACAAACAAATCTGGCCCAACAGTTTCAAATCATATCTGTAAATACTTTTCTAGTTACATGTGTTCTGTGTGTTTTGATGAAGTTAAATGCATCCATCTGCAAAAACATTTCAGACATTTTATACTGAGAGAATCCAAGAGGGACATATGACTCTTCAAATGACAGGACTGAAATCTTCCACAGTGTTCAAAAAACCCAAGTAAAACTTGACCAGCAATCGGATTAGTAAGTCTTTGATTTATTATGTCTCTCGATCCGAGTAAACAATCTTTAACCAGTTTTGTCCTGAAGTCACATAATGATCGCTTTTAAGGGATATATGTCTGCTGAATCATTACCCTGGAGCTTTGCTTCTTCTACCATGTCTAATCTTTGGGAGACAAAAATATGATCCCCTCATACAGATCTACCATATAATAAAGATTCTTATTGGCCACAAAATCAATAACGGCTACCATGGGTTTGGATTCCACTCTCCTCAAGAAAGGCAGGCACTGAATGAATTACCCCCAAAAGTCACATAGTCTTTCAGAGCCTTTTTAATTTTTTTTTTGTTACGCTTGATGAATGTTTTCACTCTCTGGTTCTGCCCACCTGGTCCCGACAGCATGTGTAAGGGGATAGACTGGAGTGGAGACTCTGGCCCTTTGTGTCTGGTGTGTGGTCCGCTAATGCCAGATCATCTCCTGACTGCACACAGACGCACTTGTCTTTTAATAAACCAGGTGGACAAAGCACCAGGAGCATATTTCGCATAGAAATCCAAAATACACTCTTTCACTATTTAAATGGCGCCCTGTATATCTACAGGTTTTGAAAGTGCGTTACATGTTGAATGTGGCAGTCGCAGCAGTGGAGCATTTATAAGTGACTGCGCCACAGCAGACAGCAACGAGAGACAGGACCCATCATGCTTTGCTGCTCCTCTCTGTCCTCTCCGTGTCTAATGAGCCTGATGAAAACGACAGTTATAATATCTCGTTTCAATCGCGTCTCGTCCTCTCAGATCAAAGAGGCCATTTTACTGCGGCCCTCTTCAGAGGACGATATCCTAATTAATACAGATGATGTGGGTAAAAGACAAGACAGCACGATGGGGAGAGCAGGCGGGGGGAGGATAGAGATTTGAACTTCATCGCTGGGGTAACCGTGGCCTCAGCGTGATGCATGGCCGTGAGGGGTGGGCAGGAAACAAAAAACTGCAGACTTTGGTGTAGCGCTAAATGCAGTCCTCCGGGTCTTATTGAAAAATGATTGTCGATTAAGTGTTTGAAGTCTGCCAAAGAGGATTGCATATTTTTTAGGGGTGGGGTGGAGGGGTGGAAACTCTATCTCTACCCCTTATGTTATCCATTTACTCTCTTTTTTATACTATCCATTTTTTACTCTCTTTTTATGCCAAACTGTATCGCCATGTGTTTTCTCGCCTTGCTGAAGTCGAGGTCACCAAACTCATTTCACTTTTTGACCATGACTTGACCTGAAGCCAGACACCAAGGGTGAAAGGATTAAATTAACCTGCTCTGCTCCTGTGGTGCAGTTATTATACTCACCCAGGCATTGATTTCCTGCCAAAACAACAGGTAATGTTCTGCACCACTTTTTGCCAGCTTCAGTCTGTCCACCAATAAAAGATAAAATTATGGGTTAAATGAAATAGCAGTACAGCACGCTTAGCCACCGACGTCTGTGAACGGACACCATGTTTTTATACGTTATATTTTTTTCCCATTTGTTTACACGTCCATATAATGTATTATGTTTACAACAGTTCTTCTGCCTTGCAACCCAATCCAAGACTTTTATTGGAATTGTATATGGCTCAAGAATTTTATAATGGACATGGCTCTTTCAAGGTAAATCTGGAATACAAAATGACAGCAATGGGCATCTGTCCATTAAATTTTTTTTCTACTACTTGCCCGGACATGTCATATCATTGTACAACAGGAAATTAAACGGTCTAAATATTGTATTTGTATTGTATTGTATTACATAACACTCACTTTTGCGAAACAAGTGGAAAGTTTGAAATTAACCAGGGAGGACTTTGGCCATCACAGCTGATCATTCACAGGATAGAGGCAGTTAATGGATCATTTAAAAGGCTTGGACACCTTTGGGGAGGAAACGGTGATAATGACAATGGCATGACTGCACACTGCGTGACTGAACGCAGATGTCCAAGACTGAGCAAAACAAAAGAACAACTGAGTGCCACTGTAGAAGTGAACACTTGAATTTCCAAAAGCTGCCTTACTTACTAACCTTTACTAACAGAGTAAACCACCAAATTATGTGCTACACAAAAAAAATCATAGGCATGTAGAGATCTGACATTCATAATTAAATATTAAACCCAGTTATTTCTTTATGTATAGGAGAGGAAAGAAAAACAACTTGCCTGATGGGAAGCAGTCAGCTGTAAATCAGTGAGTGAGTCAGTCAGTCAGTCCGTCAGTTGGGGAGCTAGTCGGTGAAAGAGTTCAGGTGCATTCAAAACAGCTGAGCGATGGATTCCGGTAGGCCACTGTCTACTTTGACAAACATGTTGGCGACATGACTCTATTCCATTCTAAATACAGCACTGTATAAAAACCTGGATATGGAGCCGACGACTGTTTGCTCAAGACTACTCATGATGCCACACAGCATCAGCCAGCCTGGGTTCCATGCCTGTAAGTTTCAGAGACAAAGTCAAAGGGGTTTCACTGTCATCAATAATAACACCACTGGTGCCATGGAAACATGGTCTACCTGCGCAGAGAACTATGATCGTTCATTACTCTATGAATACCAGGGAGCGTCAAATTATATTGAACTCTGTCATCTACTGTGCCGGAGAGAAATCATTGTTAGTCTAGTGTACTTTTATTGTGCATGAATAACTTCTCATTAAAATAGAAATATCCTTGTGTAGTTTCAGAGATGCAGACAGCAGTGGCAGCCTCGGTCTAGCACCCTCTTGCGTCATGCTTGATTCCGCTGATGTAAGCGGCTGAACTGCAGTCTTGACCGACATATTACTGTATTACGGTCATTTGTTTTCATAATAGCTTCAAAGGAGGAGACGGTCACTGCGCGGCTGTTTTTACCCGCCGCCGCCGCACACACACACACACATGCTTTAAAGAGCAAATTTGATTGTTTGAAGTCATGCCGGGGTTACATAAACAGTCAGGAATCTGCAGGCTAGTAAAGGTTAGAAACACATTCTCATATATTTCATAAAAACATTCTAACATTTTAGAAAAAAGCTGTATATTTTGCGCGCTTACATTTTGTATCATGGAGTAAGAGAGAAAGAGTGTGTGAGAGAGAGAGAGAGAGAGAGAGAGAGAGAGAGAGAGAGAGAGAGAGAGAGAGAGAGAGCGTGTGAGCGTTCAGGAGCGTTAAAGCAAAGGAAGGAGCATGGCTTAGTGAGAGTGCAGAGGGCAGCTTGCACAGGACACACCTGTGTCTGCAACACGCAGTTACAGACAGACACATCTTTACACCAGCTGTCTGCACTGGGAGTGACCACATACTCACATAACCCTTCCTATGTTTGTTGTGTTTGACCCAGACACACACACACACACACACACACACACACACACACAGTCCTGAGAGGAGGCTTAGAAGACTGTGAATAAACCTTTATGAAACCTTTTCTGCTGAGTTTGTCCTACGGGTGTACTCCTGCTGAGAAAATATAAGGGACAAGGCACATAAGGACACAGCCTCTTACAGGGTGAAGAGGTGGCAGGTGGGGAAGGAGTGGGCAGGTTTGTGGGTTGTGGGGGGTGGGGGGGGGGGGGGGGGTAGCAGAGCAGGTCTTACCTCCTCAGAGTGACTGACCTTTTCCCCTGACCTGTTCAGCAACAGACCTGACCTGTTTTTTCCCCTTCTGAAAACTAGAAGTGCCCAAAGGAAATACAGCAGACTATATACCAAAAGACAAGCACCGAAATATGGGCATATACTGAGTTGATTTTACTCTTCCCATTTTTAAATGTGTATTATATTCATTCGGCTATTAACTGCTAAATACAGCAGCATAAAGATGTGTCTTGCGATGGTCTGAAAAGTGACCAGATGCCATAAAATAAGTCAACTTGTGGAACATAAATATGTTTTACAAACGTCAGAGAAATTCTACTCAAATTTGTGTGTATGTATGCATGCATGCCTGTGTGTCAGCTTACCTGAACACATCAACTGCAAAGAATGCAAAGATAACAATAAGAAATTGCACTATTAACCTCTTTGTGCAGAGGCTTAATTTTACACCATTTTCACACCTGTTTTGTACTGTTCTGTTTAATGTTTTATATCGCCAGATGTCAACATTACACAAACACTAATAATGGCTTAGATTAAAGAAGACCCTTGTACCATTTATTATCAAGCCTTAAATACATTTATTTTCATAATTCATATATAAATTATGGGCAGTGAATATGCACCCCCAGTGAAAAATGAAGTTACACCACTGTAATTTACAGTGAACCCCTGAGAGTCAAAGATGTGAATAAGGTGAAACTTTACATTTTCTGGTTCACAAACCACCTGTCAGCATGTGTACAAAATATGAAACTGATATGTATTGCTGTCTCACAAGGCAATGGTGGTGTCAAAAAATCTATTCAAAATGGATAATTGTGAATCACAGTAATTCAGGAGATCCACAGTTTTTTTTCAACAGATAAACTTTTTTGACTCATTGGAAACATTTTTGCATCCATATCATTAGAGAATTTCAGCTTTTATTTCTTTCATCACATTGCCAGTGGGTGAGAAGTTTACATACACTCCGTTAGTATTTGGTAGCATTGCCTTTAAATTGTTTAACTTGGGTCAAACATTTCTGATAGCCTTCCACAAGCTTCTCACAAGTTGCTGGAATTTTTTCCCATTCCTCTTGATAGAACTGGAATTTCAGCTTTTATTTCTTTCATCACATTGCCAGTGGGTGAGAAGTTTACATACACTCTGTTAGTATTTGGTAGCATTGCCTTTAAATTGTTTAACTTGGGTCAAACATTTCTGATAGGACTTTGTGAGGGCCACTCCAATACCTTGACTTTGTTGTCCTTAAGCCATTTTGCCACAACTTTGGAAGTATGCTTTCGGTCATTGTCCATTTGGAAGAGCCATTTGCGACCAAGTTTTAACTTCCTGGCTGATGTCTTGAGATGTTGCTTCAATATATCCACATAATTTTCCTTCCTCATGATGCCATCTATTTTATGAAGTGCACCAGTCCCTCCTGCAGCAAAGCACCCCCACAACATGATGCTGCCACCCCCCGTGCTTCATGGTTGGGATGGTGTTCTTCAGCTTGCAAGCCTCACCCTTTTTCCTCCAAACATAATGATGGTCATTATGGCCAAACAGTTAAATTTTTGTTTCATCAGACCAGAGGACATTTCTCCAAAAAGTAAGATCTTTGTCCCCATGCACAGTTGCAAACTGTAGTCTGGCTTTTTTATGGCAGTTTTGGAGTAGTGACTTCTTCCTTGCTGAGCAGCCTTTCAGGTTATCTCGATATAAGACTTGTTTTACTGTGGATATAGATACTTTAGTACCTGCTCCCTCCAGCATCTTCACAAGGTCCTTTGCTGTTGTTCTGGGATTGATTGGCACTTTTCGCACCAAAGCATGTTCATCTCTAGGAGACAGAACGCGTCTCCTTCCTGAGCGGTATGACGGCTGTGTGGTCCCATGGTGTTTATACTTGCATACTATTGTTTGTACAGATGAACGTGGTACCTTCAGGCTTTTGGAAATTGCTCCCAAGGATGAACCAGACTTGTGGAGGTCCACAATTTTCTTTCTGAGGTCTTGGCTGATTTCTTTTGATTTTCCGAAGATGTCAAGCAAAGAGGCATTGAGTTTGAAGGTAGGCCTTAAAATACATCCACAGGTACACTTCCAATTGACTCAAATAATGTCAATTAGCCTATCAGAAGTTTCTAAAGCTATGCCATCATTTTCTGGAATTGTCCAAGCTGTTTAAAGGCACAGTCAACTTTGTGTATGTAAACTTCTGACCCACTGGAATTGTGATATAGTGAATTAAAAGTGAAATAATAATAAGTCTGTAAACAATTGGAAAAATTACTTGTGTCATGCACAAAGTAGATGTCCTAACTGATTTGCCAACACTATAGTTTGCTAACATGAAATCTGTGGAGTGGTTAAAAATGAGTTTTAATGACTTCAACCTAAGCAAAAGAACACTGAAATCAAAGTTTTACTAGTAGCTGTTCAATGAAGGGGAAAAAAATGGTTTAGTATTGTCCATTCCTGTCATAAAGTAAATAGTAAAGTAGCCTACACGGTAAAGTAAAATGACCTGCTGGCAAGATATAATGTAGGAAATGCAGAATCTGCCATCACACAAGCTGTTTAAGTTCAAGCCTATCTGCATCGGACGTGCACATTGCCTCCATCTATCAAGCACTAGGCAGCGGTCTTTCTCGCAGCCTGGAAATGAATAAAATAATATATATTTTTAATTTTGTCATTTTGTTGGTGTTCGGTGCGTGCAAGAGTTGGTTTGAAATCCCCGATCCCCTAGTTATGGTAGTCTATACTCTGACACAGTAAACAGCAATTTGACATAGCTACACCAATCTCTCACTGCAGCCTTCTGAAGCTGCTGTGGGTTCCACCCATCTATGGTCCCATCAGGCAACGCTGGCTATGCAGACCTTGAAGTCATTTTATAGCGAATTTCGTTCACTGGTTATATGTGAGTTTATTAGCATATGTAACGTCATATAATATTTCAATTTAATCAATTCAGTAGCCTAATAGTAGTAGGGCTAAAGCCCCCTAAAATATATCTGTTGACGCCACTGCTACTGCACATATGAATTGTGGCTGTTACACAGACCTATTTTTCTGATTTCACCCTTGTTGAAATTTACACTCTAGGCTATAACACATATAGACAGAAAAGGCAGAAATAACTACAGAATTGTAGAAAGGACATGTCCGGCTTTAATAATGTGGGTAAGGTTATGACTTTATTCCATACTTCATGAGGGAGTTCGATAGCAGAAGGAAATTAGGTGATGATGACAGAAATTCACTCTAATGAGTGAGTAGGATAAAAAACTGTTTAATTGACCTATATTCAAGACGTTGAAGGCCTCATTCATAAAACGTGAGCCAAACAAATTTGTGCGTAAATTATTCATATTAGCAATTTTGCTCGTATTTTGGCATTCATCAATGTTTTTGTATCTGAGATTTGTTTGTACATACAAAGAAACTTTACACCTGCTCAGGACTACGTGTACCGCATTCGTATATTCAAAATGCCGCTAAATGTAGCTTCTGAATGTCAATAAAAATATGAATTTATCTTCATTTTCTGTTAAATTCATAAGACTAAATGTAGCCTTTTTGAGTGGACAATGCAAACGCAATAATTACAATTGTAAAAGCAAGCATTTTAGATTGCGCCTATTAATCAATTGTAGGCTATGAACCTTATTTAATTTGACCCATAACTTAATTAGTGCTCCCAGTAAGATACTATTTTTCTGAATTGATTAAATTAAGATGATATTTGATGTTAAATATGCTAATCAAATCACACATTTAGCCATTGAACAAAATTTGCTATAAAATTGCTTACAGGTTTGATAGCCAGCGTTGCCATGGCTGATCTTGTGCTGTTGGTGCACAGCATCCTTTGGAGAGAATGCATCTTTAGGATTGTGCATATTTGTTGGCTGAGAGAGATGAATAGTTTGTTAGTCATTTTCGGGTTTTTATGAAATTTCCAACTGGCCCAATGTTATCGGTGCCATAGACTGTATTGCACACACGTAGCCTCAAGGCTCCATCCAAAGATAAGTTTGCGTATACCACATTGATGTACAGCTCATATGTGATGCAGGTAATACACTCCGATGCAGAAAGGCTTGGACTTTGACAGTTTGTGTGACGGAAGATCCTGCATCTCACATGTTATCGCCTTTTTATTTTACCAGTTTCTATGACACCGCAACGGACAATACTAAACAATTATTTTCCTTTACTGAACATCTGCGAATACAATTTCAGTGTTGGGATAATTCTTTCTTTTGCTTTTTCTGGGCCATTTTGACTTCGTATGCAATTGTAAATGGAATTTGCAACTTCCAAATATGGCAATTCATGGGCGTGGATTTATGCTAATCGCACAATAAGGTGCATGCGCCTTTCATTTACGATGAATCCAAATGAACGTACGCACAGAATACGAACAAATCTGCCTTTCCCGCACAGTTTGATGAATCCAGCATAAATATTTCATACTAACTTATTTTGTACGTAACTATGCACATTTTTAGGAACGTTGCATGACTGAGGCCCCTTGTGTGTTTTTTCTTGTTGCTGTGACAGTATACAATTTTTTGGTGATGAAAGAACAACTGTACCCAACTCCTAAATATATTTAAATGTCCGGTATCTTCAACTTGATTCGCTCTTATGTAGAACACACTGTAGAGTCAAGATACTTTTATGAATACAGAACAATGGTGGCATGTAGAAATTTCATATGTAGCTTGATAGCCCAACAAGCGCTGATGAAACTGATAGGCAGTTTTCCATGATACCACACTTTTTTGATATGGTATAGTAGGATGTTTGTGATGTAGACCCCAGTCTCTACACCACTAGGGGGCCTGAACAAACAGGTTCATTTACGTGCAAGCCTTTATTTCCAGGCAAATGCTTGTGTTTGCTTTTTTAAATCCTGTAATTAACGTAGCCTTAATTTGGGATTTATCTTCTGGGCCCCCAGGTTGGGATTACCATGGCTCTTACCTTTATGAAGCTAAATTAAACTGAATGGGGTGGCGGGGGGGGGGGGGGGCAGATGGACTCTTACTCCACACAGAGAGAAAATGACCTTCGTGATTTTAGAATCTGAGCTGAAATTCGGCCCAGTGTGACATCAGACCTGGAAAAACAGAGCTGCCCCACATCCTTTCCACCGCCAGGCTTTGGATTTATTTTAATATCATAATCATTAAAAGCTAAATTCAACATCACCACTAAACAAACAAGTGTCTCGCTATTACCATTGCCCCAAGGACATTGTCACAACTCATGTTGGTGAGTTGCTGCTGTAATTAAACATTTAACTTTCACTGTTGATGCACCTGCTGCTGTCTGTACTGTTTATCAGTCGAAAGGCATTGATTCTCCTTGTGCCATGCAAAGGGCCTCAGGCTTTCACCTGGAAGCTCTGAGATGAGGAACACCAACCAGGGATAGCAAAAATTCCAGGACAAACTTTTGCAGAAAAATGTAATCAGGAGAATCATGATGGTAGCAGATATAATGTTGTGTTAATCAGTCCTCTATCTATATCAGCCTCTATCTATCAGTCCTCTGGGAACACCCAAATCTCCACATATTCAGCAAGTATGACTCTTCTCCAAGTTTCCTTTTCTGGATGTCAGTCCTGCTGATCTGACATTAGGAATGATTTAATGTAAACCACAGCACCTGAAAGGTATTCATTTTCACAGAAACTAATTAGATTTTAGACACTCATTACTCAAGATTACAAGAAAACATCAAGCTTATACAAATTCTTTACCCTCTTCAACAAAGAGTCACATTATGACATTGCGCAGAAACCTCCACCCAGAAAGACCAGTTCACTCAAAACCCTGCCTGAGGCTGCAGTGTCACCTCTCAGAGTTTATTAAACCTGGCCATCACCCCCAGGGTGTGTGTCTCCCATCGAACAGTGCAGATGGCTGATAAACTGTCAGCGTCCCATCCTAACACTGGGGAGACCTGACACTTAAAAAAGCCAAGGATGTTTGTGTCACTTCATCCCGATCGCAAGGTCAGGCTCCGCCCTGATCTGTGGCTGCCCGCGGACCCAATCACAAGGCTGGATGTCCCAGGTGCGAGGCCGGTTTCTGTCCCAGTCACGAGGCCAGATTCCACCCCAGTTGCAGGGTCAGACCACCTCAATCACCTCTTCTCCAATCGCACGGAAGGACTCTGGAGGCTGAGCTGACCTTCCTGTATGGTCAGCCCAGTTAAATGACCAGCACAGAAATGGGTTGGCCTTTAAAAGTAGGCCACAGATCTGTCACCAGCACTACAAACGTGGGAAAGTTCAGCCAGGCGGACCTAGGGTCTGCCCCATTAGCTTGCAGAGTTGTGGGAGGGGGTGGTGGGATGGGAGATTGACATTATGACCCTGCGAAGGGGCGATGTTTTCCTCATTTTACCATCTGTGTGCACCTTTGCCTTGTTACTGATACAAGGTGGAATAGAGACTCTAGTCTCCAGGCTTCACACTGTGCGACTCTATTGTCTTGCTGCCATAGTATTCTATATTCTGCCAAAATGTTTTTATAATGTTTTAATACTCATTGTAAATAGAATAAATCCATACTCAGAGGTGGAAAGTTCAGGGGTCAGCAAGTAAAAGTCCTGCCATGTTTTTCTTCCACCCACGGACTCAGCCAGCTGATTTCACTAATTAGTTCTACCTCCTGGCTGTGGAATCGTGCTAATAGCGAATCAAGGCGATTGGAACTAAATACTGGGGAGGACTTTTACTTTCTGAACCTGGATTTCACACCTCTGTCCATACTTAGAAGCAACCAATCTACAATATGTAATGACTGCAAAGAACTAAAGAAAACATTTCAATTCAGTCAATTCACTAAATTATTCAATTAATTAATAGTATTTCACTTAATTTCCTGAACTGAATGAATGAAATGTAATTGACCCCATCTCTCGCTGGTAGTACCCTGTTCAATCTTTATGAAATATAATAAGCGTTGTTTTAAAAGGCTTGAATCATCTATGAGTATGTCCTGGCCTCTTGGACCATCCCTTCTACTTCTATGAGATAAACTTTAGAGAATTTCAAGAGCAGTTTGTCTTTAGAGCCTTTAAAATGTATTCCCACACGTGGACACATTTACTGCCACATGTTAAAAGTGGCTATAGCTGCCAATAACGGCTCCTGAATTCAATAAACCCCAAATCTGTTCAAGGTCTTCAAAGGCACGATTCTGTGCTCAAAACAAAAGGAAACGAAACTGATAAATCAATGACTGGCAATAATTATCCTCGCAGGACAAAGTGCCCTGGCGTCGTATTTTCCGGTGAGCGAGTGTGTAAGTCAGTGTACCGTAGCCGCCAAAACCAGCGTCTCAGTGCCGCACGCCGCTATGCTTACACGGCTGAAAGCAGTTGTCAAGCAGTGGCAGATGAGAGCAGTGTAAAATGCTTATACAGTGAGGCCACTTAACAGCATGTTCTGTTCTTTTAAACAGTATATCACTCTTGAGATCACTGAAGGGCTCTGCAGATACCCACATTATAAGCAGTGTGCCTTCAATGACATTAAAACACCAATTCAACGAGGGCAGCGGGTCTGATTGCATCTTGAGGAAGGGGTCCTCCAAGGACTTTTTAATGATGGGAGGATTACGTGGGCTGTTCTGGAGAGGGGGAGTCAGCCTTAACCCTCTGCTTAATGTAGTCTGTCACGCAGTCGCCGACTCAAATAGCCATTGCTGCTGGGTGGCTCATCCTGTGAAGACGTAGAACTCCAATGTTAAGACACAGCCCCATGGTCTGGTTTTAAATCCACAGCTCGCCAGTGCCAACTGCTGACGAGCCTCACAGGATGGTGGGCGATTGGCGCAGGCTGGCAGCACGTGCTTCGGAGGAGAGGATGTGCTTCTCCGTGTTCTCCCGGACTTACAGAGGATGCCTCGGCGGTTAGACTGGCCTGCGTATACAAACAGACATTCCAAATTGGGGAGCAAAAGAAAAAAACTAAACAAAGAAAGAGTTCCTGCCTGTGATAATGTGATGACCAGCTGGGAGTTTCTTAGATACGGTGCCGGCCCACTCCGGAGCTGCTGCTTCGCCCCGGGCTGGTGGGGGAACAGGGGGTTGATACCGGTGGAAATATGTGTGCCATTCTTCCCCATGTAGCAAGCCTGTAGCGGTTCTGTGTCACAAGATTCCATTAAGGTGAAACAGGAAATGCCTGAGAATGCAGGCATCTCCCACTCCTTTCTGTGTGGGGAGGGGGTGGGGTGGGAGTGGGAGTGGGAGCCCTGAGAGGGGGAATATGCTCCAACGGTCTCACCAATCCAGCAAAGAGAAACGACAGTCAGAAGCAACCACGGGAGAATGAGCGAGGCGTCTCCCCCTCATCTCACCCCACTGTTTATTTTCCTAGATCAGCCTCAGGAAACCAGGCCGCCGGCTTTTTGGAGTGGATCACTGACAGAAGAGGTTGTATTGCAGCGCTTATGATCAAAAAAAGCTTTCAGATTTCAAAAAGATATTTGTGCGATTTGATTTCTTCTCAGCACCTAAATACACTTGTCTATTCATTTCATTTTTCATGCTAAAACACGGCTGTATGTTAGCATTTTAAAAATACATGTAAAAGTTTTTTTTTTTTTTTTTTAAATCAAGGTATTAGATTACAATTGCATGTCTACTGATGTTCCTTCATTTAATGTGATTCTGCATATAATGACCACAATCTATCTTTGTAAGTCAACTGATAAATGTTTTATCTGCATGTACACTGTACACTACATTTGTCCCTGATCTAATGTTTAAGCCAGAATGTATGTTGAAATGCACATGATAAAAAGACTGGCTCTTTGCAAATAGATGACTGTAGCCACAACAGAAACCATCAAAATGTGTTTTATTTGGGCATGCTTTGGTTTGACAAAGGCAGCATGGAATAGCATGGTAGCCTTAGCCCCAATGTAAAAGACGGAAGTGTTGATCAACAAGAGAAAATATGCACCATTATAGCAATGAAAAGGAATTTTCATTGTATTCATCAGCATTCATTTTGAAACATTACTTTTATTTTTATTATTATTACAGGCATTTAGCAGACGCTCTTATCCAGAGCGACTTACACAACTTATTAGCATTTTTTTAAACATATTATCCATTTATACAGCTGGATATAGACTGAAGCGATTCAGGTTAAGTACCTTGCTCAAGGGGTACAACGGCAGTGTCCTACCTGGGAATCGAACCTGCAACCTTTTGGTTACAAGTCCAGTTCCTTAACCATTATACTACACTGCCGCACTACTTGGCTATGTTATTCAGCTATTTTACTCAGTAGGTTGTTCTGGCCCCAGACACTTAATCTAGTTACAGTTTGTGAAATTGGTTACTCATCCAGATTACTCAGGAGGTCACTTGGCTTTTGAAAATGATTTAATGGAAAATACACACAAAAGAACCCAGGAGTCACATGTAGGATATACATCAGCATACTTGAAGCATAATAATATTAACTTTAATTTTATTAACTTTAATTACAGTATACTGAGGTATACTCTTTTTTCCACATGGGGTGGAATAAACCTGGCTTTAATTAAGTTCATTAATTTCAAATGCTACATTTTGAGTGGTTCAAATGGAAACCACTCAACACTACAAGTGTAACAGGACAACACTGTCAGGTACATTCACGCGGTTCTCCCTGGGCGATGAATCACGTTTTTGCTCTCAGAAGTGGTAAAGTTCCAGGAGTCTCTCAGAACACAAAAGTGTGCCGTCGTCATTTCAGCAGTGGCATTAAACAGGCTTTCAGTCCCACGCATTGGTTTCAGCACACGGCAGGGGAATTTCAGTGAAGAAACAGTGTCAGGCTACAAGCGTACAGCGTGGCACAGAACAGCACTAAACACCACTCAGAAAATGGCACATTGGACTAATTTCTTTATTTTATGACCTGTTAAGCTGTAATATAGTTCTGTTGATGCCTCATTCTGCATGTCCTATTTGCATTGGCACTATGTACATGGCAGCAAGGCCACTGAAATGCCTGCGGTTTCCCATAAACACAATAACTTGAAAGATCTTAAAGGGTCACACCAGTCAAAATCTTCCCTCAGATGGAAGAAGACAGAAGCTTACTGCAGAATAAAATATTTGGAAAAACAAAATATGTGACATTAACAAAGGGCACATCTTTATAAAATGAATAAGGCCTGGGAGTAATGAAAAGATTTGCCCTTAGCTTTGATGTGCAAATACATACATGTGTTCACAAACATAATTTGACAAGTTAATTTTGCGATTGCTAATTTTGCCAAACTATAAGAACAAAACCAATGTTGATTGCGCCTGGGCCAAAGTATAAAAGAAACCCATTTGGTATCTTAAAGTGATCAGACATTCATGCACAGAAAAAAACATTTCTATGTTCCTGCTCTCTCCCACTAAATAAAAACAGATCAGAGCTGCCATTGTGCTCATGGCCTCATCACCGCAAGCTCAGGATGGCCTTCAATCCAGTGACAGCAGCTCATGACTGTGTCACTTCCAGTGGCATCATAGTCAGTAGCTCATGACTGTGTTAGTTCCCGTGGCATCATAGTCAGTAGCTCATGACTGTGTTAGTTCCAGTGACATCATAGTCAGTAGCTCATAACTGGGTCAGTACCAGTGACATCATAACCTGCAGGCTGTGTCAGTTCCAGTGGCATCTTTATAAGCAGCTCTGAGCTTTTATAATGGATGAAAGTTACAAATGGTTTCAAATATGGCCTAATTGAACCTAACACCTCTTCCAGTTATTCCAGGCTTTTTACACGGGGGACGAAAATCACTCCCCCTCCCAGAGGAGTAGCCTATCACCACAGAGTGCTGCCAGCTTGGACAAGTATAGCAGCAGCAGACCAGTGAGGGAAAAAGGATATTACAAAAGTGCGTTGATGGGAAAGTGTAGGCTAACATCTTCCCGCGCTGCGCTGTCAAAAATTAAATTAGATGAAACTCGGCCTCATATGAGGCGGGCGGACGGGCGTGTGCGTGATACGAGCAGAGCGTGACATTTTCTCAAGAACAAGCTCACGTCGCTCTCTACCCGCCAGCCTTCAGAATAAGTTCTGTATAAGGCTTTTTACCAAAAAACAAATCTGTGTCCAACATTTTGAAACATTGTGATTACATCCCAAGTACTGGTCAGGCCAGGCCCTTCTCTTTTTACCCTCTCTGTTTGGCACATATAAATGCATCAAGGCACTGTCCGTGTTGCAAACCCATCTCTCTCTGGCAACTGAGGCAAAGTTTATTTTCCTCTTACGTTCCTGTACCTCAACACTGGCATAAGCTATTTTCTGCCTCAGTGCAAATCCTAATTGATCGGCCTCAATCTTAGCTTTACATTACATGGAAAGATGACATCATTTGATACTGATATTTTGAGTTGTTTCAGCAAGCTAATATTGTTTTGAAGACTGTCCTGAAAAATACTGTCTAGACAAAGCATATGTACACAGAAACACACAGTGGATAAATGTTTAGACAGTCATTATTTTAATTAAACAATTTTAAGGTTGACTTACGTTTAGAAAAGTGTGCCTGTCATTGTTAAATCGTGCACCTACCACCATTAGGCCTTTGCCTCTGGCACTCTAAGACTTGCACAAAATAATCTGCTTTCCATTCATATTATTGCTTGCATGCTTGAAGTGAATGAGTAAAATGTGAACAGACAATCATGTCATTTATTTGATTAGTGGTGATAAGGCTATACTGTCAATCAACCTTTCTGGATGAGTCCACGGGCAGATTTTATTCATGTGATTTGGATTGTGCAATGACAATAAAATCAGCTGAAGTTATGAATATGCCCATGATTACACAGAAACATACTGTATTAAAACTACATTACTGCATATGGCCAAAAGTTGCACAGCATACAGTGACATTCTACACAATTCTGTGCTTCTAACAGTGGCAACAGTTTGGGGAAGGCCCTTTCCTGTTTCAGAATGACAATGCCCCTGTGAACAAAGCGAGGTCCACACAGAAATGTTTTGTCAAGATTTGTGTGGAAGAACTTAACTGGCCTACACAGAGCCCTGAACTCAACCCCATCAAACACCATTGGGATCAATTGGAAAACCGACTGCAAGCCAGGCCTAATCACCCAACATCAGTGCCCGACCTCACTAATGCTCTTCTGGCTGAATGGAAGCAAATCCATAGAGCAATGTTCCAACATCTAGTGGAAAGCCTTCCCAGGAGAGTGGAGGCTGTTATAGCAGCAAAGGGTGGAACACCCTTATGCACACCCCAGTCACGAACCACGCCCCTCTATTCACACCCCAATCATAATACTCCCTTCTTAACACACCAATCATAAACCACACCCAATGTATTCAGACCCCAGTCGTAAACCACACACACCCATGCTATTCATTCCCCAGTTATAAACTGGAACCCCTTCATTAAAACCAATGTTATACGCCAAACCCACTCTATTAAGGTCCACTCATAATCACACCCCCTCTATTGACACAACAGTCTTTAGCCACACCTCCCAGTCACACCCAGTTATAAAATGCCAGTGAATCACTTCATCTCATCCACAACACAATTACATCATGGCATCATGACACATGCCTGGTGTTTTAATGCCAGGTAACATAGTGGGCGTGGCAAACGAGAGACAGACCTCACACACCGTCCATCATATTACACTGAGATCAGAGAAATGAAAGCCGACCAGTCAACAGCACACCTCGAAACACGTCTTGTCCGTGTCTGCGCAATGAGGAAAGCACACCACACAGCACGTCGTCCAAGACCTAACGAGAACAGAATTATTGAGTAACAGGAAATTAAAAAATTCTTGTGATGCCGATCCACCACTCAAAGCCATTCTGCGGTATCCCAGTCTGCCCCTTGTCTGAACTCAGACTATTGAGAGGTCTTTTTAGCTCGTTTTCTTAAATACTAATGTGGGACTTTTTATTAAAAGGGTAAGAATATATCAAAGCTATCCAGGACTCCCTTTGTTCACTTTTTTATTTTTAGTTAGCTCAGTACCGTTGTTATTTGTAATAGATGTGCACCTTAGACCTCTCGTCTGAAATAATGCAGCAATGTGGTTTATGTTAGACATGTACACTTAATCAATGTGCCATTGAACTTACAGAACACTTATGGGATGAATTTAGGTAGTTATGAATGCGCAGACATGTAACAATAGTGCTCATTTTGCATGCTATTCAGAAGGCACAGAAGAAGTGCATGGACAACAGCTGCTATTTCCAAGTGCTGTAAAACATGCACTATAAGGTGCACTTAAGTATCAGCTAGTTGCTGACTAAGATAACCAGTTCCGGAGAACTTGCTCATCTGTTGAGTTCCCACTCTCCCCATCTCATTGTCCCCATAAAGGAAGTGCACCACAGGAAGCCATTTACACAATCTTTCAGAGCAAAGATATGCTGTTTCTTAGTATTGCATCACTTTTGACATAATCATTCTGGCTCATGTTTTCATTGTGCGTAGAACTTCTGGAATCAATTTTGGATGTCTGGTTACAAATCCTTCACCATATTGCCATACACAGAAAGGAAAATTTAAGACTGGACCGTCAGAGGACACAAGGATCACTAAAGCCTTTCTCCGCAGGCAAGCCGAGCGACGCTGTTTAGAGGGCTCCTTGCTGTGGGGCTGCTGCCGAAGTCGACAAACACGCATTGATATTCACAACAGACTCTCAGCTAAACCAACATGTTAATTTTTGTGAAACGATGCAGAACTATCTCCCCGGCTCTATGATGTGCATGGCCGCTGTCATGTGACTCCAAGGGGACCGGATTCCTCTGAATGCAGTGCGTAAAACTGATGCGCCAAAGCACCTCCAGCCATATTATACAGACAGACATTGTACAGAACCGACACCAAAGTTACAGACACCACACAGTAACTGCCAAGTTAACTACAGACACCGCGCTGCCAATTATACTATGGACACTATATAGAAAGTACAGCCAAATCATTGACACTGCATAGCAATGACAGCCAAACTGGAAATACACCACACGACACCGCCAATACTACATTACTGACTGCTAAACTACAGACACCCTTCAAATGACATCTACTGTGGGCTCTCAAAGAGCAAAAATGAACAAAAGCCCAATTTTGAGTTTCTAACGCTGTGTGACATTAGAATACTGCCATTTTGATACAGAGGGTATGCATATGTTACATAGTGATGGCTGAGATGAGAGAAGATGCTTTTTGAAAACCTTTAAACACAAGGTACGAGTGGAAAACCTAACCAGGAACTATAGCAGCCACTACTGTTAACTTTTAAAAACAAACTCAAGCCAAACAGACTCAGATTGACCAACATCATTAACCCTTCAAAGAGTAGGGTTTTTTTTTTCTTTTCAGTGTTCTAGAACTCCATTGCTTTCACTTACCACCAGTAATGATTGTTACATCAGCATTAGAATGTTCATACTGTAATTGTGATCTTGGGTTAAATCACAAATACAAATAAATCAAGTCATTGGAAGACATCCACCACTCTAATGATTACTATATCAATCGTAAGCTATAACACATCCACTATTTTTCTAATGTGAAACCATGAAACATGACTCAACCTATTATTTTGATGTTGGGTACAAAATAGCTAGGGAACCATAGTAGGCAGCACTCTGTGTGTGCATGATACAAATCAGAGAATTATGGCACGATGTCTTAGAAATTACTACTCAAAATCTGCCCAGGCTGAGTTGAAAGCAGGATACTGTGAAGGCACATATAGTTTAAACCAGAGACATTTCCTGTAAACCTGTGAGTGATGTGGAACTTTTTTGGGGGAGGAAAATTTATTACAGGGTAACCATAGGTGTTCTTAATACCTTTGAAACATTAACTTTGGAGAGCATTCACAAAACATTGACAATGGGAATACAAATTACAGGTATATTACTTTCACATTTGAGAAACATGTGGAAATGTTTAACAGCAGTTTTTTTTTTTAAAGCGCACTAGTAATGCGGCCTTTAAGTCACTGTTGGTTAACGTGATGGCCGTTCTGCACACTTTGGCCATTCAGTAACAGAACAAGTGTTATGCTTAGAAATCAAATTATTCTGAATTTGTGGAAAACACTGTGGGAAATGGTGGCCGTCGGTTCGTGTTTATGACTCATTTTCCGTTCATTTTCTGGTTTGGTATTGTGACCCGGAAGGATTTAAATGCCCTTGTAAGCTGAGCAATTAATGAAATATGACTTTATTACACAGCCTCTCTAACAGAAATCCCTGTGTTCCCACCGCGCGACACTCCACTGGCGCTCTCCACACTGCGAAGGGTCACGTAGCCTTTCAGTCTCATTTACTCACCTGATTTGATGTGTTGTGTTCAGCCTCTAGGCCCACATTTTCACACACATTTCCACCACTGCGGCAGGAACCAGTGAGATTTCTATTCATGCAGTGTGTGATTTAGCATATAACCTGTCTCTTAATGCACCCATCTCTCATTTAAAGATCTTTACGAATGCTACCATTATCATTTCACCTGTGTCTGTGATTTACCTTTTACCTTATTTCTTGATTAGGAGTACCATCTCAGATATTTCCATCTCATTAGGCAAAATTATCTTTACCAGTATTAGAAATATCCTATTGTTTGTGATTATTTAGACAAGGGGTTTCCAATTTTATCCAAATAAGGCCGATGTGGGTCTTAGCCCACCATTACGACACCTGATTCAACCAATTAACTAATCATGGTCATGCGCAAGATCTTGATAAGTATAATCAGGCGTCTTTGATGCTGGGCTAAAACAAAAACCTGCCGCCACATCGGCCCTTTTCGGATAAGACTGGACACCAATTAGACCTTATCCCTTAATGCATCCTTCCATCGTTTATGGCAAAACAACCTTTAACAAGATGAATATGCATATATATCTGTCCTACTCCTTTATGCAGTTTTGATATTTTACTGCCCTTCTTCTATTTGCATTTATTATAGGTAATTTTACTATTATGGCTTGGACTTATCATTCATATTAATTTATAGTCTTGAATAATAACATAATATATAATAATTATATAATCATTTATAATGATTAATTTTACCAACATATTAGCCTGCGGCAGCGTCACAATGTAAACAATGGGGCAACAGGGGGTGCTGGAGGGAAAGTGGAATTCATTCATTACTTGAATGCCCCTGAGGCTAGTTGGCTGAAAGTCATGTCCCCCTTTTGTGGAGAGACCTCACTGTGAGGCTTTACTATGTTAAGACAAAGCAGAAGGACTCGCACAGGAAGAGACCTCACTGTGAGGCTTTACTATGTTAAGACAAAGGCAGAAGGACTCGCTTTACTATGTTAAGACAAAGCAGACGGACTCGCACAGGAAGAGAGCTCGTTGTCAAGCAGCGCTGAAAAGCCAACATTTTCTTTCCATGTGTTTTCTTCTCACCCTTTGGCTTGTTTGAGTTCATGGGGTATCTGGGTATACTGAGGCTATATGAGTTTATGGGGTATCTGGGTATACTGAGGCTTTATGAGTTTATGGGGTATCTGGGTATACTGAGGCTTTATGAGTTTATGGGGTATCTAAGTATACTGAGGCTATATGAGTTCATGGGGTATCTGGGTATACTGAGGCTTTATGAGTTTATGGGGTATCTGGGTATACTGAGGCTTTATGAGTTTATGGGGTATCTGGGTGTACTGAGGCTTTATGAGTTTATGGGGTATCTGGGTATACTGAGGCTTTATGAGTTTACAGGGTATCTGGGTATACTCTGGCTTTATGAGTTTATGGGGTATCTGGGTAATAGGGTATACTACGGCTTTATGAGTTTAGGGGGTATCTGGGTATACTAAGGTTTTATGAGTTTATGGGGTATCTGGGTATACTGAGGCTTTATGAGTTTATGGGGTATCTGGGAATACTGCAGCTTTATGAGTTTATGGGGTATCTGGGTATACTGAGGCTTTATGAGTTTATGGGGTATCTGGGAATACAGAGGCTTTATGAGTTCATGTGGTATCTGGGTATACTGAGGCTCTATGGGTTTATGGGGTATCTGGGTATACTACAGCTTTATGAGTTTAGGGGGTATCTGGGTATATTGCAGCTTTATGAGTTTATGGGGTATCTGGGTATACTGCAGCTTTATGAGTTCATGGGGTATCTGGGTATACTGCAGCTTTATGAGTTTATGGGGTATCTGGGTGTACTGCATCCTTATGAGTTTATGGGGTATCTGGGTATACTGAGGCTTTATGAGTTTATGGGGTATCTGGGTATACTGCAGCTTCATGAGTTTATGGGGTATCTGGGTATACTGCAGCTATATAAGTGTATGGGGTATCTGGGTATACTGCGGCTTTATGAGTTCATGGGGTATCTGGGTATACTGCATCCTTATGAGTTCATGGGGTATCTGGGTATACTGCAGCTTTATGAGTTCATGGGGTATCTGGGTATACTGCATCCTTATGAGTTTATGGGGTATCTGGGTATACTGAGGCTTTATGAGTTTATGAGGTATCTGGGTATACTGAGGCTTTATGAGTTCATGGGGTATCTGGGTATATTGCAGCTTTATGAGTTTATGGGGTATCTGGGTATACTGCGGCTTTATGAATTTATGGGGTATCTAGGTATACTGTGGATTTATGAGTTTATGGGGTATCTGGGTATATTGCAGCTTTATGAGTTTATGGGGTATCTGGGTATACTGCGGCTTTATGAGTTTATGGGGTTATCTGGGTATACTCTGTCTTTATGAGTTTATGGGGTATCTGGGTATACTGTGGATTTATGAGTTTATGGGGTATCTGGGTATACTGCAGCTTTATGAGTTTATGGGGTATCTGGGTATACTCTGGCTTTATGAGTTTATGGGGTATCTGGGTATACTGCGGCTTTATGAGTTCTTTTCTCGACTTGCATTTGCATTAAGAGCTGTTCAAAGGGTGACTTTCTGACATGGTGTGTGATCATTTCTCAGAACTTTATCTCTTCACTTCACATTAGCACATAAATGAAGCTGCACTTTGTTTCTCCTGAGCTGGCTGCAGGTGGAGAATAAACAGGGGCCACGCTGTTATCATTATTGTACAGATTTCTGACATTCCAAAGCTTCAATAATGTAATGTTTATCAGGCCATATAAAGCATTTGAACCTGTTTGTTTCTTTACAAAAAACACCCACACAAACACCCAGTGCTGGCAAGTTAATTTCCCCAGCAGTAGCACAAAAACCAGCATTACAGAAAAGTTATCTGTGACTCTTTGTGTTCCCCGGAGTCAGTAAAAGCCAGATCATGTCTGATGCATTTAGAAAGCCCTGTGAAATCTCCGCTAACCAGCAGTGGACAACTTTTGTATTATATAAATATACCTATTTCATACATAAAGTTAGCTATTGGTTGTGATCAAATAAATGGAAACACAATAGCATTCCAACAGTGAAGAGTTATGGTGGTCCCGTAATAGTGTGGCGGTGAATTATCCTGCCATGGTTTTGTAAACGAGACCCCTCCCGATCCCTGACCACTCCACCTGCGACCAGGTTCATCTTCGCTGAATCCCTCACAGGAAATGAGATTTTTGATCCTGTGTGAGTCCAGTGAAACTGCTGGTGGCTAAAGTGGAACAGAGGGAGGGCAATAAAGGATGGAACAGCCTTACTCACAGAGACCAGAGGGGAGGGGTTGGAACAGCTCTTTCAACATCCGTCTCCCTGCCCACATTTTATGGGAACGCCATAGATGCACAAGGAGGGGACCTGATAGTCACATGACATATTAACAGTTAAAACAGATGTTGGAGGATTAAGACCAGCAGTAGGCTGTTTAGACCGTAGTCCTATTGAGGAGCACACTAACAGCATTTAGTGTTTTCTTGTTTGTTTGCTCTATGGCTCTTGTGCAGAGCCGGAGAGGCAGAGCCAGGCCTCTCGCTCTGCAGGGTACCTCTGAGCGAGTCTGGACGGAGGCCGCGAGGAAAGGCCGCGCTTAAACCCTTTAGCGCCGTCGGACCGCAACTCCAACGCGAGAAACACAGCACGGCACATTCTCCTCCCTCTCTCCGCTCCTTTACGGCGCTCTAATTAAAAGCGGCTGTGTTTTTTTTTTTTTTTGGGGGGGGGGGGGCAGGGGCCCCGACGGCGTCCAGGCCCAGAGAATGCCAGGGTCGGCAGCTGGCGTCCCCATGAAGAGGGTGGCATTAAAAGCGAAAGGAGCCCGTGCCAGTCCCTGGGGAGAGAGACGTGTTAGCTTCTAATAGCTTTCTCCTCTGCAGTCCCTCAGAAAAAAAGGGGGCTTTAAAAATGAATGGAGCTGAATGGTTCTCACACTGAGGAGAAGGCTGCATTAATAAGCACATTAAGGGCAGCTTTGGATTGGAAATAATTATAGGAGCTGACAAGGTGCAGAGGTTCCATCGCCTGCTCCTTTCAGGAATGCATTTTAAAAGCAGTTTAAACAGCCTTCACATGTTGGCATTATCTTGCGTGACCAAATTAGGACCAAATGAGAAAAGTTTATCTGGCATTTTAGAGTATTGAAAGAGCTTAGGCATTATAAATTATACAGTGTGGGGTATAGAGGTAGTGTGGGGGGGGGGGGGGGGGGGGGGGTAGTGTGTAAATTCATTTTTTTTAAAAGCTTCCTGAAGGTCTCAGCAGAAAAAAACTTTTTAAAATCATCAACATCATTCGACTGAAAATTGATGCCTTTCCAATGTGTCGGTCTGCTCATGTGCCCTCACCTACTTTTTTTGGTTGACAACTAAATTCAATTAAGCACACATGTAGATGTATTCTATTGACAGGCATACTTTTTCTAATTAATAAATCTTGAAGGGCTGGGCATTAATCTGTGATAGAGAGGGAAGCTTATTTGCAAGATACACTGCCTGGCCAAAAAAAAAGTCGCAGTTGCACCAGTCATGCATAATGCCCACTGTACAAGCCTCTGGAGGCAGTGTTATGATCTGGGGTTGCTTCAATTGGTCAGGTCTAGGCTCAGCAACGTTATGCAGCAATAAAATGAAGTCAGCTGAGTACCTGAATGTACTGAATGACCAGGTTATCCCATCAATGGGCATATTCCAGGATGACAATGCCAAGATTCATCGGGCTCAAATTGTGAAAGAGTGGTTCAGGGAGCATGAGGAATCATTTTCACACATGAATTGGCCACCAGAGTCCTGACCTTAACCCCATTGAAAGTCTTTGGGATGTGCTGGAGAAGACTTCACGGAGTGGTTCGACTCTCCCGTCGTCAATACAAGATCACGGCCAAAAATTAATGCAAGTCTGGACGGAAATAAATGTTGTGACGTTGCATAAGGTTGTCGAAACAACGCCACGACGAATGCGCGCCATAATCAAAACTAAAGGCGGTCCAACAAAATATTACAGTGTGCGACTTTTTTTTTTGGCCGGGCAGTGTATAATATGTGTTGCCCAATCTCCTTTGTTCTGCTTGTGCCCTGTGTCTTAAAGTTACTTCCAAAGAAACAGACAACCTACCAGATTTTCCTGAGGGTATGCATTCAGTCACCATATATTGCATATTTATATTGTTTACCATCACCCATTTAAGGCAATGCAATCAGAAATATGATGGTAAGAGCATGGCTCTGCAAAATTTATGAATGAATACAGTTGGGTTCTGATAACAAGAAGCCCCACAAATGATTGTAGAGTACAGACAGGTTGGTGGCTCCCTGTAACACAACATCTAGCATTGCTTCCAAATGTGAGCTGTGACCTTGGTGACAATCATTAGCCACGATGAAAAATCCGGATGAAGAGAGATGTATATTTACGAGGACGCCGTGCATGACAAGATTTTATTTTGCATGCCACATTGACAGCTCCATCCATGAGCATGGAACGTGCTGCTAAAAATGTGGAATACACAGTAATGGTACATGTGAAGTCAGTCATACGTACAAGAATCCGCACCAATGCTGCAGCTATGCTCCAACTAAATAGCAAGCCTGGGAAAGGTGCAGGATCATTCTATGAAAATGGAAATTATTGAGCTATGCCAAAAAACTTAATCCATTACAGAAGGGTGAGAAATTATTGGGCTAAAAATGTTGTAATCTTTAGCAAATTATTAATGCCAAAATTGTGAGAGTAAGATACAATGGAAGAGATTTTTGGCAGGGATATACAGAATGTAGCAGATATGGAAAAGGATAAACAACGAGAAAGGTTTTGGAATCTCACCAGTAGGCAACCAAATTAATCTTGAATTACCACCTGATTTTTTTGTGGTCTTATATTTCTGTTGGTTAAAAGTACCACTGGGTAACTAGAACTATTATTTGTGAATTAGTTGGAATATTTAATTAGCGTAAGTTACATAACCAATCCCGCTTTAAACGAGATACATTTTCCTTGCTTTCCTTGTGTGTGTGTTTGTGTAAGATGCACTGTGCCATTATGGACACTAATTGTGCACTAATCCCATGTTACTTTTTCAGGTTTTTGCAGCATTTTTAAGGTGGTAAAGGAAATGCAATCTTTGTGAATCAAGCCTTAAATGTTTGGGGAGGCATGATTCTACTCTTGCCATTGTTGTGTCATTAAAAATTACATTTAGTGTTTCTTTACTTAGACATAACATCTGAAGATTGCTATTGAAACAACAATCAAATGGATATACAAGCTTTGATATACATTTCCATTGTGGGGGGGGGGGGGGGGTAGGGGGGTAGGGGGGCTTTTGAAGTAAGACGTGTAAAGAAGTACAGGCAGGAATGTTACCTGACAAGAAAGCTTTTGATCTCCAAAGGCCCTCAATCAGACCTGCTGGCCCATGATAACAATCATGTTTATCAGTCGCGCTGGTTATAGCCAACCTGATGGCAAGATTCAGAGGGCACAGAATTACAAATGGAAAGACATTTTTTTAATTGACATTAAATATTGTTGCAGAAGGAGAATGGTGCATGTAAAAATAGCCTGGCATTACCAAAATGTGATTTAACCATTTCCTTTTTGATTATACAACTCCAGAGCTGGCAGCCTCGCAGATGGGTGTCCTGCTAAAGTATTCATTCTCACTGCAGTTACAGTCACAAGATCCTGCATGAGTTCTTCGCCATGCCATCGTGAGCTGTGGCCAGTCCTGTGGTGTGAGGAAGTGTAGCCCTCTGATGCAACAACTGCACAGCTGAAATGGCTGACTGCAGAGTGAATATAATTGACAGAGGTTATTTCAGAGATGAGGTGGGATTGGCCTACGAATACCATTAGGCATTCCAAACTGGGAGAAAATAAGGGGAACGAAAATTGTTAAAAGAACAGAACAGAATTTTTTGAGCTAATACCCCTAAGATTAACATAAATCTACAACTGTAAGTCATATCAATAAGCAATAATCACTATCTCAGGTTCTAGGATGAGATATATACCTGAACTTTCACGGTACTAATGGAAAGATCAAACGCAAATTATGTAATTAAATAAAGCTATATCACTACAGCACTGTACCTTGGTAGGGCTTAATATTAAATCTAATTATAAGAGGAGAAATACCGATTTTATATAATCTGCCTTAATTACTTGTGTGATCCACAGGCCACAGATAGAGACACAGGTGTGAACTAATCACTTTAAATTAAGTCTTTAAATTCAAAAGTGCTTAACCATAGATAACAAATAAGTGTTTAGCACGTACCACTTTGCAGTGCTGTTTGTTAGGTCTGTAATGATTGGTGTGCCATTGCCTTGAACTGTCATTTGCTAGGATAGCAATATTTGTCGTAATGGATGACTACACTGCCGTTGGTTTGGTAATGGTTCGTTTACAGGCTGATTGCAGCATCAGACATCTACACTGCTCGTAGATTGCCAGCTCATTGCTGATGGATAACCTGATGACCTCATCAGATGACCTCATCACTAAAACATTTGATCAAAAGTATGTTACCACAGGGATCGCCACCAGGAACTCTTGGACAGGCATGAGGGTGGGTTTTCATCTGAATGTAAAACAAATAAAAATTTGTTTCATAAAAATATTTAAATTTAATTCACGTATAAATAAATAATGTCTAAAAACGGTGTTCCTTCTATAACAAGAGTAGCAAATTCCCTCCTGCACATACTGTAGGTGATTCACAAAAACAGACCTTATTATAACAATGTGATTCATTATTATACGTGGTACAACAATAATAAATAAGCAGTTATATTCCCTGTACACAAGTGTGGCTGAAGAGAAAATCTATATTTTATATCAAACACTTTTATTAATAGATGCAATTACATTCCTGATACTTGCCTACCAAGTGATAAATATGGGATGCAACGGTCTTGTGGTTTCCATATAGAAAAGAGCCAGCACTTAGATGGAAACTAAATTAAAATCAATTGGGGGGTGGGGGTACTGTAATTACCTTGAAATGAGACACTGCTTTACAAAGTGTTGACTCAGAGTCCACAGAATATCTCCTGATTATGTCTGGATAGGTTTGTCCTCTTATCAGTGTTTAAGATAAAAATTGATTTACTACTCATTTACCTTGGGAAAGAAATTAATCACATTCAGGTTCTGAAGAAAATTATTTTGACTCTATTCTGAAAAAATAAATTGCTGAATGAGACTTGGGAGTTGTGATTGTGACCCAAACCAATAATCAATGAATTAACTCTACTGTGTGTGTGCGCATCCGTGCGTGTATGTGCATGTGTGTGTGTGTGTGTGTGTGTGTGTGTGTGCGCATCCGTGCATGTGTGTGTATGTGTGTGTGTGTGTGTGTGTGTGTTCAGTTCAATTCACCTAAAGCAGAAAGTATTTGGTTTTCTGCCACTTTGGAAAAATGAAAATCAAGGTTTGTTGAGGCCAATGGGTTGCATCTGATAAGTCCACATGTTCACAAATTTTGTTGTCAAACATCAAAAAAGCAGCCAAACATTACACAATTTCTAATAAATCAACAGATGGTATCGGAAAAAATATAAATAAAATAGTGTTCTGAATCTGATCACTATAGGAATCTTTCCAATCAACATCAGCTAGTTTCACCCATTGGATTTTACACAAATTATGTTTGAAAGTACAATTATGCAAATGATCAAATACACAGCACTAACAGCATATTATAAAATGTGAATATGGGGTAACTGCTTTCACATGCAGATTGCACCAGAGACGATCTTCTGTGATCAAGCTCATCCACTTGATTAATTTTCATTGAACTGATTTTGAAATGCAGATGTTGTGTGAACAAAGTTATGTGGCATTCTGGATGCTGAAGTCATTGAGATTTATTTATTAGTTATTGAAATTAAATTGCAAGGCCCTGTGTTGAGCATTATTATTTTTTCTTTTGTTGGATCTATAGCCTATGTGGCATTTGTAATTGCACGCATGGCTCCATGCATTGTTAGGGACTAATAAATGCTGTAGGTTTAACTTATCCTTATGGAAGGGCTGTGCTCTTTAATGTTCAATTTAGGCAACTATGATTCAACGCCCATGCCTATAGGCATTTTACATTTTTTTAATTGCTTAATCAACTTTTTTTTCTCTTAATAGTCTGCACAAATGATCAGAGTACATATAGGGGTCGATTTACTAAATATTTGCGTGTACAAAATGGTGTGTAAAACTGTTTCCACCTGCAAAAAATTGTCCGAGGTGATCAACTAACAAGGTGCAATGAGCAAAAAACAACTGCATGTGTTAAAATTGAAAGATGCATGGAATTTTCTTTTTTGCGAATTAGCCTGAATGATTATGCAATGATTATGTGTTATTCCATTGGAAATCTGTGTGTATTTGGAGAATCGCACAATTAGACTGTTTTGTTTATAACAAACGATGAGCTCTGTTCACCATTCAGCACCTGGTCTCTGTTCACATGCACATGCATCCCCAGTCAGGGCTCATCGCCATTGAAACAATGGCAGTCAGGGTTTCCACTGATCATCGGGTGACTACTTTTTCTCCCAAGTTCTAAGCACAAGCTTTGTGAGATGCGTTGTTGAAAAGAAAGTGCAATTTATTATTATTTTTTGTGAAATGCTTCAAAAAACAGATTATTATATCTCACAGATACACTACATGGCCAAAGGTATATGGACACCTGCTCATCCAACATCTCATTCTAAAATCATGGCCATTAATATGGAGTTGGTCCCCATTTGCTGCTGTAACAGCCTCCACTCTTATGGGAAGGCTTTCCACTAGATGCACATTGCTGTGTGGATTTGTTTCCATTCAGTCAGAAGAGCATTTGTGAGGTTGGGCACTGATGTGGGGCTATTAGGCCAGGCTCGCAGTCAGCTTTCCAATTGATCCCAATGGTGTTTGATGGGGTTGAGGTCAGGGCTCTGTGCAGGCCAGTCAAGTTCTTCCATACCAATCTCGACAAACCATTTCTGTATGGACCTCTATTTGTGCACGGGGGCATTGTCATTCTGAAACAGGAAAGGGCCTTCCCCAAACTGTTGCCACAAAGTTGGAAACCCAGAATGTTTTTTTTGTGAAACAAGCCTCTGATTCACCAAAAATATTTAATACCAATACGCATCACTGGGTACGTTTACATGCACAGCAATATCCGATTACTGGAAATGATCAGCTTACGCCAGTATTTAACTTACTGCGTTCACATGGACATAAGAAATGTGATTACTCCAAAAGCCGCGTTTACATGATTCTCTCCATAATCAGCTCTGTCGAAAACGTAGCTACTAACTGCTTCCCGTTGTAAGGACAAAAATGATCCGCCCGTGAAAAATGTACGTTAGTAGGCTATTATTATTATTATAGCTAGCTAGTAATTATTATAGCTACTTATTTATAGGTAATTGCTAGTAGTGTTTGATTTATATTATTGTACTAGCTAGCTTTACCGATATCTAAATCTGGCGAATTTCCCGAAAATTTCAGTTATTTAATGTGCTAGCCACAAACTAGCTAGTACAAACACAAGCACGTAACACTGAACAATATATTTTCACCGGTGAAATGCTAATTTAATAATACAATTCTGGAAGTGAGATGCTGAAGGAACCCCAGGCATGGAAAATGTTGACGGGTGGAATCATTTTGACGTTACACCGCCTCTTCTGCCTGACATGCGTAGTTTTGAAAAGGCGAAAGAAACCGGAGAAAGGTGTTTACATGCTCCAAAAAATCGAAAGTTTGGTCAAAAAACCAGGGGTGTTAATCGGGTTTCTAAAACACGGAGTATGACCTTACATTATCGGATAAAGGTGTTTACATGACCATTTCAGTAACCAGAGTATTGCCATAACCGGGTTCAGATCGGAGTATTAGTGTGCATGTAAACGTACCCACTGATACAGCCAGCATCTGTGCCCATCACTGCCACAGTCAGCATCTGTACACATCACTGCCACAGTCAGCATCTGTACACATCACTGATACAGTCAGCATCTGTACACATCACTGATACAGTCAGCATCTGTACACATCACTGATACAGTCATCATCTGTACACATCACTGATACAGTCAGCATCTGTACACATCACTGATACAGTCGGCATCTGTACACATCACTGATACAGCCAGCATCTGTACACATCACTGCCACAGCAAATGTAGATACAGTGAAACATATTTGGACAAGTACTCTGTGCATGACTAATTTCAGGAAGCAGTATTCTCACCATTAGTCTTGTTCACACATCCTTTCGCCTTAATTTAGATTTTATTTCTGTGATGTCATCACTCACCACGGGGGTGGTTGAACTTCCATAATGAATAATGCGGAGGGATGATACCTTTGCTGGTGTCGGATTACAAATTATTTGAAGATGACGACAGCTGCTGATGGAGGCCTTTTTTGTGTAAAAGATTTAAAGCCATTAAATTGGTATTGTTTGTGTTTGTCATGGTTTATTAATAGCACAGTTGTTTTTGGATCCACTATTTGTGATTGAGTGATTTCCATTGAGTCAGGAAAATTTGACTCAGATCTTTTTTTTTGTTTTGTTATATGCGTAAACATTGTGGTGTGTTTGGTAGCCCACCTGATAAAACCCTGTCTTTGCAAAATTTTGAGTCTCACTGGGGAATATGTTACATTTTAAATGTGGCTTAAAGCCATTTAGCATTCCAGATAATTAGATAAATGTGTCCACACAGCATATTTGTAGGGAACTTGTTTTTCCTTGTGCTTGGCCCAGTGTTGCAATATAGTTTTGGAATATTAGAACTTCAGATGCAGTCTGAAGCCACTTCATTCAGTGCTCACACAGTCTCCATGCCTGTCTTTATTGGATATGTATACATAACAGCACCTGTACTCTGATAACATGTTATGCCAAGATCATACAAATTGGTTTTTTTCTTCTAAATCCTAGCAGAGCTTTTAATGTTAAAAGCACACAAGCGCACATTATGAGCGGTGGTACGCTGTGGTCACATACCTGTTTCTGCCTCTGGCTTTACCTGGGCTTGGGAGACGGAGAGCACTGCTTGGCCAGGTGTCTCACCAGGGTCAGCCCCGCCCACCCTTTCTCCTTCAGCCCAAGGCCGTCCACACTGGTCCAGCCACTCAGACACACTGGGAGGTGCTGTACAGGGTGTCTCCTGTCTTCTTTACACAGCTTTTATAGACACCTCCACACACCACCACCCACCCAAACAACACGCACACACACACACACACACACACACACACACGCCCGCACGTACACGCACCCACTCACGCGCACGCACACACACACACACACACACACACACACACACACACACACACACACACACACACACACACACACACACACACTCACCAAGGGTTAGCAGGAAGCTACTGTATGGAGCAAGTCAGTTTAAAATAAATGACAGCACCCTTTCCCCTCTCTGAACCCTTTAGTGAGTATGCATTTCTTCTTATGACCCAGTTCGCCACAGGAAAGTAATGCATCTCAGGCCGTGGATGGCGTCCTGAAGGCATGTTTGATTTACGTTTTAACTGTGCGTTTCTCTTTTTTTCCCATCTAGACTGGAAAGTTTAAGTCTTCATTATTAACATTACAATCAGTTCTCTCGATATGTTAACATCTAGCAATTTAAGACTGTAATGTGTTGTTTCACTGTTAACCTTTTCGGTATATGTATATTTATTGTGCACCTTTTCCAGTATGTCCATATTCTGTCATTTAAACATGCATGCGCATATTTTTTATGAACTATGAACAGTGATAGATAATGACTAATTATATGATTTCTAAAGAAATGACAGAAACGTGTACCACACATGTAAACCTTTTCCTCACGCACCTTTTGTGACTGCACAGTAGTGTCAGAGGATTCCATTTTATGAGCTGAGGAGGATGAACGTTTGCTGTGATGCACATGTTCCTTCCTTTGAAAGTCAGAGAAATGCTTTACACTGGAGGTGTGACTAATATTTCTGTCTACATATATTTCAACTGGTCATTCAGCATGGGTCCTGGAAACAGGAAGTAGCATGTGGTGAACAGGGGGAGGCTGTGACGTGGCTGTCCTGGAATAATACTTGTCATTGCCACAAAACACTGTTTGGTGATTTAAAAAATAAAAATTAAAACAACACTTCCAAAAAATAAAATGCTTTCATGTTTTTGCAGTTAGCTCCACAGTAGTTGCTTTTATCCTTGTATTTTTGATTACAATTAAATGGCAGGGCTAAGACAAAGGGATAAATAAAAACCTGGGCCTGGATTTCTCAACATTTGCCCTTAAGTGATATTCCTCAGTTTGGTGTTTGTTTTAAATATTATTTTACTTTTAGTCCATTTGCCTGACAGTTTTTTTTTTGTGTGCAATGAAGGATATATTAGATACTTACAGAAGTTTCTGATGACGTGCCAACTTTATAATTGCAGGTATCAGAGCGTTCTGGGGTTTGTAGTCTAAAGCAAGAAAAAAAACGCGTTATGTTTCCAGAGGCTGTACATACAGTATGGGCGGATCACCTTTTTAGCATTTATTCACTATTATAAGCATACAAATCTGTATTTATATGGTGTACTTCATTCCTTCTCCCTTCTCAAGCAGCACAAGCTCTTCATTCCAAAAGACCCAGGTAGCAATGTCGATATAGGGAGTCCCAGAACCATTTATTTGAGGCATGGCCGTAGGAAATATTGTGAAACAAAGATTTGATTAATCATCATTTTTCAAAAATAACTGGGTAATACACGCACATACAATCTCTGCAGGTATTACATCACTGGACAAGCTGCTTTGGAATTACTTTAAGTAAATTGTGTTGCTTTAGATCACAAAGCCCTGAATGCTCCAATATCTGCCATTGTTAAGCTGGCAGGTCATCAGGAATAGCTGTAAATATCTAAATGATCCTTCATCCCACACAAACGCTATTTGGGCCAATCAAACAAATGCACTAAAACTGAATTTTAAAAAAAACTTATCACTTTAACCATGACTCACAATTGCATTCTAATGTTAGCTACTTGCCAAATTGAAGCAAAAAAACTATTGCATTGAATCAAAAGTGAAGCTTAATAGTAAATTTTGATTGGATCCAAGCAGTTGTCATTGTTACTTTCCTGCCCTGTTGTCCTAAAGCAATAAAGAGTCAGGGTACAAGGTATATAGGGGCACTATAGGATCTGAAATAGGGCTGTTTCACAGCCCAGATCCAGCTGTGAGTCCAGGTGTACCTCTCCCAGATCCAGCTGGACTCGGCACAAACTGACACTGCCTATACAGAATAGATGGGAGAGAGAACAGATTTCAAACAAGGATAGGTGTGCTTTAGGGTTTAAAGCCAACTAACTTGGTCAATATGTCTGCAGACTGCAATTAGCCGGATACGCTAACTGATGTGAGCAATGTGCTCCAAGACACATGTAGAATTTTACTGAGGTCAGGAGACTTCCTGCTCTCTTGGAACAGATCTCTCAGTGGGAAAACCTGGTAAAATAAAAATCCTTCTTATTGTTATTATACTGTCATCACTCTCTTTCTTCAAGCCACTGTGTGCTAATCTCAGTTATATAATGAGAATGATCTAGGTTTTCATGCATTCTTGCAGAGGTGAGTACATTTTGCCATACAAAGATCTTGTAACCCCGGACAGGTGGGGGCGGGGTTTAAAGAAGAACCGGGAGAGCTTACCTCTGATATGGATCAGCTGCACCGATTCACAAAAACCACACACATCTCTCCAGAAGGGGAGTGGAGGGTCCCACATGTTCTTTTTCAGCGGGCCTCTTGAGAGAAGGCTGGGGTCGGGACTACCACAGCTTCACCAAAGAGCTGGGCAAAAAAACTGCGCAAAACATTGTCACTCACAAAGATGGCAAAGGGTGATAGAGACACAGTAAGTACGTCAGGTATGCGGTTCCAGGGTTTTCAGGGAGTGTATATAAAGACAATCAACAGTACTGGAAGTGAAATATAGAAGCAGGCCCTACCCCAATCATAGCTGCCAGGCCACCCGTGGGTGTGTGTGTGTGTGTGCGTGTGTCGTGGGCGGGGGGTTGGGGCTTACACTCATGGCATGGGCCCTTTAACCAATTGGATTTTAATGAGCGGGAGTTGTGAAGTAGGGAAGCCAGGACCTGCTTTTTTAATGAGGTGGAGAGATTCTCTGTGACACGTCTTATTAGGGCGATTGGTGGGCGCCTAATGACGCCGATAATCCCCTGCAGAGAGCGCGCCACAAGGCAATTTGCACGCGCTCACGCCCCGTGTGGTGACATATCCCAGAAACACCTCTTGATGGCCAGTGTCAGCACCCGGTCCAGCTCCCCTTTAACGGCCTCAGAGCTCGCTAAAAGGAGCGTGGCGGAGGAGGGGGGGGGACATCAGACTCGCCATGGGAGTCACTGTCCGGGGGCTTCTGTGCTGTTTGCACCAGAGAGTAACTGTTGAGCACAACTCAAAGTGCAGAGAACTTCCATCCCCATTGCATTGTATTAAACATAGATTGTGATGACAAAGATTGGATACCAAACATACTTTATGTGCACTGCACCAATGTATTCATTAATGAGTCATTCTTTTTCCAAATATGCCTCAATTTTCAATTCCCCCAAGAATATAATTGTCAAAAGCGGAGAGCACTGTTGCCTCACAGCAGGAAGGTACCAAGTTCAAATCCCGGCCGAGGGCCTTTCTGTGTGGAGTTTGTATGTTCTCACTATGTCCGCATGGGTTCCCTCCCGGTACTCTAAACTTAGGTTAATTGGAGACTCTAAATTGCCCATAGGTATGAATGTGTGAGTGAATGGTGTGTGTGCCCTGTGATGGATTGGAAAACTGTCCAGGGGGTAGGCTATTGACCTCTTGCCCAATGCATGCTGGGATAGGCTCCAGCCCCCCCCCCCCCCCCCCCCCCCCCCTCCCCCACGACCCTGCCCAGGAATAAGCGGGTTAGATAATGGATGGATGGATGGATGGATATAATTGGCAACCTGTCTTATCAAGGTATAAATTTGTGGAGGTGCACACCATCCTTCTTTATGCTCATGCACCAACTGAGCAGAGTCACAGTGTCAGGGACTGCCTTACCACAAGGCAAATCAAAGCACTAAGAACCAGTACCTCAGCTAGAAACACCACAGGTCATGCCTGTGTTTTATTTATTTGAATCACAGACATTACTAGTATTCCAAAAAAACAACGGGACCAATGAAAAGGCTAAAATGTTTTAGAGCAGACCTGGGGGTATAGCCAGCATCACAGCTTTTTCAATGGCACTTCCTCAAGTGCCACAAATCCCTAATTAGCAAAGATGACATAACATGCCTTTCAGCTGTCACATCAAAGATAGTTATTTTCTATCCCACCATTTATTGAAACACATTATTTGTAGCACCCTTTTTATATTTCAAAAAAGCTCGTCTTGAAAAAGGTTAAGAAACAAAGAGCAGTTTTTACAGGTTTTTACAGGTTTCCACTATGCAGGAGCACTCCTGGTCTGAGAAGAGAGCACGTGTGGAAAAAGATTTGCAAGTATAAATAAATGAGTGCAGGAGGACCCTGAGCACGGCCCAGCAAACATTCCACCCTGGAGATTGGTGGAACCTCCACCACATAGCACACTACCCTGCCAGACTCTAAGAGGCAGTTTATTGGTTTTGTAAGAAATCCAAAAAACAGTGGGGGGAGGGGGGTATGGGCAACAGAATGCCCCCCCCCCCCCCCCCCCCCCCCCCCAATTGACCAAGACAATATCAGTTTGATGTCAATTCACATAGTATGACTTCACACAATGGTTTTAAGATAGTTTGGCAAGCGACATACCTCGCTCTCCAAGTCGTCCAAAAAATACTTTTTTCCCCTTTTCAAGATAATGATTTGCAGACCGGCTGTCCCACTGAAAGCATTTACATAAACAGACATTTAATATAGGTTTTTAAACCTTCCTATTTTGAAATCAAAACCAAAACATTAGTTTTGTTGTTTTCTTTCATTTGGTTTTGCACATCCGAGACGCACGGTTTTGGAGATATTGCATGTAAATTCTTGAAATGATGAACAGGCACTATGTCATGAATCAACAGTATGTCATTACGAAAATGTTTTCTTGCACATCAATGTCAGTTTCAGGAGAAGTTCCATCCATTAATTATTACTGAAATATGCAAGGTAATATGCTGTGATAACTGTGACCTCTATATCTCCCATGAATATAATCGTCAAAGCTTGAGAAGTTTAATCACTGTTTTACTGAGTCTTGTTCTAATACCACAGTTCTTTCCACACAGGAAACTTCTGTAAAGTTCTGTAATCTCCTTCCTGGTTGAACAGGAACTTTGAGAAAGGAGTTTTGCCTTTACCAACACAAAACAACAGAAAACACAATATTCCACAGGTTATAACATCTAACATCAACTTAAATTCTGATATGTGTAATGTTCCGCTCCCTTCCTGTCCGTTTTCCGTGTTTTCCTGTTTTCCCTCCGTGTCATGTTGGATCCCTTTGTCCGTGTTTTCCCCTCTGCCGCGGACTAGGCATGTCCTTCCCTGTCTTGTTCGTCTGGTTGTTTTGGTTTACTTCCGCCTTTTACTCCCTCCCCCTCGTTGCATGCATTTTCTCACCTGGTGTCTTGTAATCACTCCCGGTTTATGTTCACACCTGTTTCGTATTTTGTCACATTAGTTAGCCCTATATAGTCTTTCGGCTGGCTGCCAGTCGGCGCCAGTTCGTTAACTATCATCACTTGGTGTAGTGCTTGACTCGTTAACTGGTCTCCCCGTGTAAACTATTCGCGTGTTTGTGGAATGTGTTTCCCGTACAGCGTATAGTCCCTTGCAAACTACAGTCTGGTAGTTTACCTCCCGCACAATTCCTGTCATTATTGTGTTTGCTAACTTGTTTCCCTTCTCCTCCATCCAACCCTGCTCCCTATCTCCCGTGGCAGTGTTTGTTTTCCCCGTGTTTGTTTGTGTGTGTTGCGGTACCTCCACCTCCAGCGCGTGTAGGCTCCGGGGTGATTCGCTACCTGGCTACCCTCCAGTTGTTCCTGTCCGACCGAGGAAACCACCCAGTTCTTCGGCGCCGGCTCCTGGAGCTCTGGAGACGGTCAGCTACCTCCGGACCTACCGCAGCTACGCCACACCACTCTGCCCTGCCGTGCTTCCGCAAAACCTCCCGACTTCCAAACCCTTCACCTCCGTGAGAACCTCCCGGTCTTTCCCGTGCCTTCCCTTGCACTAACCCTCCTTTGTTTTTGTTTTTCTATACCGGTGCAGTCAGCCCGGTCCAGTCCTGCCCTGCCGTAGTGAGTCGCTCCCCTGCCAGTTCCAGTCCAGTCCCGGCGTGAGTGTTACAGGCACTCGCTCAAGTCCAGTTCCGGTTTGGAACATTCCGTTCCAGTACCTGTACCCGTGTGGACCTCCCAGTCCAGTCCAGTCCAGTTTCGGTTTGGAACATTCCGTTCCAGTACCTGTACCCGTGTGGACCTCCCGGTCCAGTTCAGTCCAGTCCAGTTCCGGTTTGGGACAATTCCGTTCCAGTACCTGTTTCCCGTGTGGACCACCCGGTCCAGTTCCAGTCCAGTCCAGTTCCGGTTTGGAACAGCCCGTTCCAGAACCTCCAGTCCAGCTCCGGCTTGGAGCAGCCCGCCCCGGGCTTCCAGGCGCAAGATCTCCTAATTCTGTGTATGTGTTGCCTTTCCTGTACAGTGTTGGGACTACCCCAACACTTAATTTATTAAATACCATCTTTTGTGAAATTCTGTCTCCTGGTCGTTGCACTTGGGTTCGTCCCGTACACAGATACGTAACAATATGCACAACATTTCACATGCATCACATCTCACATTCACAACATCCACAAGGACTCACATCCATAATATGACATATCTGTAACATCTTGCACACATTACATCCCAAGACACATAACAGCCCACAGCCCGGAAATCCTGTGACTCAGTACAGTATACTGTCCTCAGTGTTAGGGCTCATCTGCATGGCAGATTGATGCAGTTGTTGAGCTACATTTGGCACCTGAAGGTCAGCTCATTAACCAGTCCACACAATCCCCTGAGGATACAACCTCTGTGTCAATACTATTTATTCATCTTCTAATCTTAGTACCTGCAAGTGTTTCGCTCAAGTTTTAGTAGACCATTGCAGTGTTTCCATGTTCATTTGGCAGCCTTTTAAAGTGCCCTACATCAAAAATGAAGTTGACATTCCTCATCCTCAAAATAAATCCACAAAAAATAAGTGTTTCTAAATGTCAACAATGTGCACCAGATCCACCAGTGGGCAACACACCACATGAGAATCTCATAGCCAGGCAAATGAAAGCCAAGAATAATGTGCTTAACAAAAAAAGAATATGATGGAATGTGCCTAATTCTGGTTCACAGTTTACCAGGATACAATTCCTCTGGAACATTCCTCTCGTCACCGAACGTGCCCGCCCCCCACCTCCCCCCTCGGCCCCGCGCCCAGATCCAGATGTGCATGGCTCCTGAAGCCAGCTGTGGGGAGAGTCGTGCTCCAGCGTGGGGGGAGTCATGCTCCAGCGTGGGGGGGAAGGAGATCCTCTCTACTTTGACATCTTTATTGGTAATCTTCTCTCCTGGCTCTTCATCACTCGCCCCGTGGAGAGCTGACCCCAAAAACATTGCACCCTTAAATAATGGTGCCCCCTCTCTCACGGATATCAGCACACGTGTACTTATGGTCTTAAAAAAGGTCGTTAGGAATGCTGGTAAAATACCCTCCTCATAGCAGTAAATCACGCCTTTGAAACCGTAACGGTCAGCTACGGAGACCTCAGAGGCTTTTATAGAGTGTCCAACTCACCCTGCAAGGAGGGATACGTCCTACTCCTCTGCAGCCCCCACCCCCCCGTCCAGTCTTTGCAAGGAGGGGTACGTCCTACTCCTCTGCAGCCCCCACCCCCCGTCCAGTCTTTGGTTTGGTCACGTCACTTGGGTGATTGACAGCTACCTAGGTCAGTGAACGGAATCCAAGTGAGTGACAGGTGCTCAGGTGATCTTGGTGAGGGGAAATAGTGCTTTCTTGTGTATGTTGTGCAATAGACTGCAGGTGCTGTCTTGTTAGCCTGTCAGAGAGAATCATCTGTGTTTTATGATTCCCAGCCACAAACAAATGACTAAGAATCAGCACGACATACAAATGTATGTCATTATGTCACTGACCTTATGAAAAAGAAGCATACACTAGAAGCATACACGCAGCAATCTGAGAGGTGTGTTTCACCACCATGCAATCTGCTCCTGCTTAATTACTGAAGCTAAGCAGGTGTGGGCTTGGTTAGTACTTGGATGTGCTGGACGTGGTGTTGGTGGACCAGTAGGGGGCAATCTTCCCTCTGGTCAAATAAATCCCAATGCCCCAGTACAGTGATGGGGACACTGTGCTGTAGGAGATGCCGTCTTTCGGATGAGATGATAAACCGAGGTCCTGACTCACTGTGGTCATTAAAGATCCCATGACACTTATCGCAAAGAGTAGGGGTTTCCCCGGTGTCCTGACTAAATTCCCAACCTGGCTCTTTCAATCTGCCACCTAATCATCCCCCAGTTTAATTGGCTAATAATCATTCTCTCTCTCTCTCCACCTCAGCTGATGTGTGGCGAGCATTCTGGCGCAAAATGGCTGCCGCTGCATCACCCAGCTGGGTGCTACACATTGGTGGTAGTAGAGGCGAGTTTCCCCCTCATCACTGTAAGCGCTTTGAGTGTTGAGAAAGGCGCTATATAAATGCAAGGTATTAATTAATTAATTAATATTAAGGTCTCCTGTTTACTCACACTGAAAGTCCTGGTGGCTTCAGGGGACAGATATATTCACATCCTACAAACAAAATATGGTCTACATCCCATATGCCCCCATATACCATTACTATATACCCCCATCCATCTATTCTCTCCCCACATAGTTTTCCCATATATCTCCATAAACTCTCCCCATATAACCCAATGTTTATAGGGATACATGGGGATATAACCCACATACCCATATATATGCTTCCAATATACTCCTATATACTCTTATACCTACATATACACTACATGGTCAAAGGCATATGGACACCTGCTCATCCAACATCTCATTCCAAAATCATGGCCATTAATATGGAGTTGGTCCCCATTTGCTGCTATAACAGCCTCCACTCTCCTGACAAAGCTTTCCACTAGATGTTTGAACATTGCTGCGAGGATTTGTGTCCATTCAGTCCGAAGAGCATTAGTGAGGTCAGGCACTGATGTTGGGCTATTAGGCCTGGCTCGCAGTCAGCTTTCCAATTGATCCCAATGGTGTTTGATGGGGTTGAGGTCAGGGCTCTGTGTAGGCCAGTCAAGTTCTTCCATACCGATCTCGTCAAACCATTTCTTTATGGACCTCTATTTGTGCACGGGGGCATTGTCATTCTGAAACAGGAAAGGGCCTTCCCAAAAATGTTGTCACAAAGTTGGAAATCCAGAATCGTCTAGAATGTCATTGTATGCTGTAGTGTTAAGTTTTGCCTTCACTGGAACTAAGGAGCCTAGCCTGAACCATGAAATACAGCCCCAGATCAAGGGGTGTCCACATACTTTTGACTATATAGTGTACTTTCCAGTATATGGTTATATGGGGAGAGTGTAAGAGAGTATATGATGGGAATATATAATGGGAATATATGATGGGACTATATGAGCAGAATATATTGGATGAATATATGGGGAAACTGCACAGGAAAGTGGCTCCTTGGCCTGTAAGCATGCTGGTGAGCCTACACAAGCCCCATCCCCGTGCAGGGGAGGAATTAGGCTGTGTGGAATCCGCAGTCTTAAGTGAGTTGTAACTCTCAGCAGCCGTTCACAGGTGCGAGTGATCCTTCATTCCCCTATGTAGCCTCAGCTCTCTATCTCTGCGCTCCATCAAGCTTGAGCGTTCAGCCCCAGGTCCAGATGAATTCTGCTTTGACAGAACAAAGCCCCCCCCCCCGCCCCTTTCCACCTCAACTCACACATCTCCAACTACAGGGGAAATTGTGGAAGTTTAGAAGATCTTACAGCACCACCATAACACACCCAAGATCACTGACAAATCACTTAGCCTGGCCCATTTTACGCCCAATTTGTCTTTGCCTTTGGCCACTCCACTTTAGTCGGACAAAAAAATGTATATATAAATCATATCTTAAAAATCGCAACAGTGGCTTTTTTGCGGCCTTCAAGATAAACGCATATCCGGACAGATGTTTCTTATTATTATTATTTCAAATGGGATGATCTGTGTTGTTTTCTACTATGTAACAGGTTGTTTGGTTTTGTTTGGGTTCCCTCCTCCCTGACTCATCAAAGTATGCGTTAAAGAGAGGGTTTAAAGGGTGCCTATGTCAAAACAGAACAACAAACGTTGAACAAAGACTTTCGCAAAAGTGCACAATCTTACTAATATTTTAGATGCATCACCTTGCACTTTAGCACATCTTTAAAAGATTGAAGAAAGTACTTGGCTCTAATTTTATTTTAACAGAATGGTGGCTCTAAAGAGGTTATTACTGTTATAATAATTCATGTTATAATTAGAAGTTATTGGGTTCAATCAGCGTTTTATAGTTTATATCTTTAGAAATTTTCATACCCTCAAAAGTGAAAGTCATTATTTACTGCTGACACTAAAGACACCTCCCCCTTCCCTTTGAAACCCCTCCCCTCTGGAAGTATTCCCCTTCATGCTTGCTGTCCCAGGCATTCAGTATGTCTATCACTCAGTGTGTAGCATTACATTTAAATGAGCTCATTATCCAAAATATACAGAAGAAAAATTAGATATACACTAAAAACATTAAATTATGACAGAATAGATGTGCGTTTGGTTTGATTTGTGACCACAGGAATGATACATGGATGCTGTATATATGACATAAATATTGAAAATATTGTTGTTGAGGTCACATGATTCTCCTTATAGAGAAACCTATTATTTGTGGAATGTATTTGTATTAATTAACAGTAATACAATCAAAACAAGTTGCTACACTACATAAACCAAAACATTTAGACTTAAAATCTTATTTCCATTACTTTTTTTGATAAATAAGACAAAAAGATTGCCAATGAGGTGAGAGTTTTACTCATTTCAAGATTTGCCAATGGGGTAACATAATTTCACTTGTCAAGCAAAAAGTAAAAACAAGCTTAAAACAAGCTAATATTTTCTACTTGAGAGAAGAAAAAAAAGATTTTAAGACTCATTACTACAGACACTTTTTGCAGTGTATTTTGTACCATTCAGCTACATTTTATCATGATAATATTTGTCCTTTAATTGTGCCCAATACTGCATAAGCAAAAAAGAGAAGAGATTAACTATGTTTCCATGAGTATGAATTTACTTTAGCAAGTAAATTCCATTTTATATGACTTAAGTAAAGATTTAGTCTACAGACGACTTGTCCTCTGCATATCAATAGCTTGAAAGTTTAAGCTAATGCAAAGCTATGGCTCTTAGTTCTCATTAAGGCAAATGGAAATGTGTTAGATTTAAACAAAACGTATCCTGAACCTTGGCCACATGAAAATATGAAATGTTCTCATTTACAAGTAATGAATTATGAATTCATGACTACAAAGAACATTATATGACTTTATCTGACAAAAAAAAGGCAATATGGAAACACCCATTTTAAATGATTTGCTTAAAAACATGATTAGTTTTAGTGATTCAAGGTAAATGTAGCGGTTAAATGGCAGGTGAGATTTGGAGGAGCAAGCAACACCCATTTATTTATTAATTCTCATTCTAAAGTTTACGGACAAGAAAAAGCAAATACATAAATATTTCAAAGATTGCTTCAATCATTCTGTGGAACTGGCAGAAGTGTGATTTGTTTTCATGTTTTAGGAAATTTGACTGCTGAGAGGAGAGACCATCCTGGACGAAGAGTGTAATTTGATCTGAAGAGGAATGTTGGAATAACACAGATTTATTGTGTGCGTTTGAGTGTATGTTTGTCATGGCAGGAAAAAGAACGATTCCCTCCCCTGAAGGAGGTACTTAGAAGAATACCATCATCTTTGAAGTAGTTTAGCTTGCAGGGACATTTGGGCCCTAAATTGCCTTGTTACATAAAGACCAGATGCATTTTGAATTGCACAGGTGAATTGTTGTTTAGATTGAACTTTTATGAGTGCCCAACGGGCCTTTCCCCAGTGTCAAACAAGATCACTCCATTTTCAATCCTACGGTTCAGGGGTTGAGGTGAGTGCGTGGGGGGCAGGGTAGTGTTAAGAAGACATGCAGTTCTGCATACTTATTTTCTGTTATATGTTTTAAAAGCATTTGTAATTGCTGTTGCGCTAAATGCTGCTCAAACTATCCTCTCCAAAGCCGATCCCTGGAAGCTATACAGAGGACACCAGGCTGGTCCCCACCCTGGCCACTGTAAAAGGGTTTTGTCCTGACTGTAAACAAAGGCACTAATGCCAGATAATGGTTCATTCTGTGTGAGCTTCATTGAGCCACAATGACCAGTCTCAGTTGCTTCATTATCGTTCTAATTTGTATTAGTGCCGCCTATCCTCTCAGGGATAATTATATATCTTGTGTCTGTGTGCTTAATGAGGTTAAACTTAGTTTTTACATGGAATAATTAGGCTCCGGTTCACTAAGATGCTGAAAAAAGAGACTCTCAGAGAGAGAGAGTGCTTGAAACATTCAGTAACTTGCATTTTGTTTATTGTATGCTATTTTCCTTTGAGGTTATCATGTGTCATATACAAAAAAAGAGAATATACTTATGCTTATGCAGACATGGACACACAAACACACACACACACACACATACACACAAGCACAGGGACACCCACGTACACATGTACACACAATAGACTTGTGCAGACACATGCACATATACTGTACATACTCACTGACACACACAAATGCACACATAGGCAAAATCATGCACACACATTCATACGCACACACACACATGCTCTGGGCTCTTTTGCACAGAAAAGTGACAGGCTGATTTTAGAGGACTCCAGCAGGGTACAGAGCCACACAGTATCACAGTGAGAGCAGAGGAAAATCAGGGGGACCCCACTGCACACTGAACCCTCAGACACAATGGGGGGACGCTCCTATCAGACACGTAGTTTGTGTCATCATTAACTTTGCCTTTTTCCATGGCTTGCTGTACAGAGATTAAGACATCCTACAGTGGACCATCAGAGTAACAATGGGGTGCCATTAGGTCTGTGGGCTGCTTTTCAGTTTGTGGGAAGTTAATTAATGATAAAGTAGTTAATTGAGGGTATGGCTTACTGTCAATTCTGAAGAGGTTGTCATTACCTACATTTAAAAAAAAACTTTTATACTTCCCTGAGCTCTGTAAAATAACATGTAACTACTTTTGCCTCCTAATAAAAATGATTTCTTTTTGCTTTGTGCGTGCATGCAAGTGTGCGATTGTGTGTGTCTAAGTTGGTCTCAGTGCATATCTCACCAGAGAGAATTAAAAGGGAGAGCTTTAATGAGGGCTACAGAGAGAAGCATCCATTTCTGCTTAAAAGCCACAAATAACACAGCGCTGTGTAATGATCCTATACCTGTGTTTCCAGTGGGGGGCCCATCGCCGCCACACCCCCTCCCCCTGCCCCACCGCGCCTCCCCTGGGCTGAGAAGTTTCGCATTTGGACGAGGAAAGGAAGCCACCTTATCTGCGACTGGGGGGATTTATTAGCGAGAAAAAGATAATTGCTGCCCATAGGCCACGGATGGCTGATTTACAGCCACTAATATTTAGGATTCCTTCAACCCTATTTCAGCCTCATTATCTGAAACCCTGCCTGCAGCGGTGAGAGGAGAGAGGTCAGCGCACACGTCGAGCCGCGAGCGCGGCGGAGGAGCCAGTGAACCTCCGGGTTTTTTTGGGGTTTTTTTTTACGGCCCCGGCTCTCTTTTCAAAGCAATTTGTCTTAGAATCATTTGTGCGGAGGCAGGCTCCACTTAAACGCTCACGGAGGCCGGTTTCCGGAGCTGACTGGCACCTGCTGTTACGGGAGGGGGTTCGGGTGGGGGGGCAGGACAGGACGTGAGGGCAGAGGGTGCCGGGGCGGAGCGCCTTGCGCGTCTGAAGGGTGCGGCGGAGGCTAAGAGATAAGGGCGAGCTCTTTGGCCCGGGCTAAATTCATAGTTGAAGGACCAGCAGAAGGACGGACAGCGGCCCGTGGAATGACTCAGTGCTTTAACTTCAACCAGCCAAATTAAATTAAACACGGTGGTTACATAACAAGCCCCACCCCCTTCCCTCAAGGCAGTGACCATTACCTGTGTCCCATCCCTAAAGGCGGGGGATACTTACAGACATCTCATCCTGTCAGAATTGTATTTTTTTTTTTCACTTAAAGTCTAAAACATTTAAATCCAGGTAGACTCCGAAGCTGCATGTAGCAGTGCTGGACATTTCTGTCCCTGCCTTCACATAACTGTTTCAATTTGTTTCATTCATTTGTTTTGTTCGTTCATTCATTAGCTGTTTTACTGCAGCAGTATGGGGATAAGAATCTTGCTCAAGGGCTCACCTAAAGTGCCACGCCCAGGATCTATCTTATGACCCTGCAATCACACGTGAGGGGCCCTCTCTCCACCATCTCACACCCTTATGCACAAACCTCCCCTGGGGCTTTTTCCTGTCTTACAGCTTTGGAGGTTTTCAGTAACAACATGGCATTTACAGGCCCATAGACTCCCTTCCATTCTCCAGTGTCACTCTTACCCAGGTAACCATTAGAGCCACACAAAAAAAGGTACCTGGATGTATGTCGCACTCCAGTACTGAAAGTCAGAAAAGGATATATTTAAAAGCATTAAACATTTCAGTACTGAAAAACAGGAAATGGTATATCTGCACATATGTAGCATAGCATTCCATGAAGTAGATTAACATACGTACGTACCATTTCAATACTGTAAGGCATAATAAAAATCCTCTGCTCGTCTCGCCATTTCAGTTGATCATTTTCTCTGACCAAACACCATGGGGATTAGGTTTCTGTCCTCTGCCACAAGGTCAAAGGTTCAAATCCCAGGTGCTGTGGCCTTCAGCAGGACCCTTCCAGTCAAAACAGTGTAAATGACTCAACGATGCGCGTTCGCTCGCTGCAGATCAAAAGGTCGGCCGAATGAATGATGGCGTGCACTGTATCTATGAGAGACATCAGTTTGGCACCCACTCAAGCAATCGGAGTTCATTTATTTACTTCTGAGCATATTTTGTCTTGTCTTGACTGAACTGAATGCTCTCACTGGCCATTCACTGGTATGCAAATATACTTCCTCAAAGATTTTTGCTTGAATCCTGGGACTGCATGCACAGCACAGTCACCATAGAAGAATGGCTTCCCCATTGTATTTTATCCCCAGTTTGATTTCCCAGTTCATGGCCCAAGTACTGTGAACTGGGACACGCCCCGTAATCCACATTTCTGACAAGTTCACCTCAGGCCTTGTGACTTCACTTAAAGCTCACCTCAGGCCATTCCCTGAAACACAACCAAGAGATTATCTTCATATAGCTTACAGCAAAACCCTTTGAGGTAAAAATTATCTAAAACTGAAACCTATTATGACATAGAGATTTCTTGGTGCACCCAGGCATAGGCTAGTCCTTAGGTTAACAAATAAATGCTTACTATGTGTTCTGTCTTTTTTGTGGCTTACCATAATTTTGTTTGGGGGTCTGAAAAAGATATATTTAGGCTGTACCCTAGTTCCTCTACTTTGAATCTCAGTCTTGAAACTATGCATGCAAACTACATGTCCCCCCACATATTTCAGTAGAACAGATCACTGGCTGGTTTGGAATGCCAAATGGTAGGACTTCAAACATTGCAATTAAACAGTTTTTGAAATTGTAATTTATGACACTATTTTACTATTACACTTTTTTGTCTCTTGTTGAATCAGATTAATGTTTTAATGTATCATAAGAAATACCAGAGGAGACATCCATGAAACAAATAGCATATGATAAAAAATTATATTAATTAAAATCATTAACACTAATAGCCCTCTGCATTTTCGTCTTATACTGTACAGGCCTGAAAAACCATTCCAGATTACCATTCAGCCCAGCCACTATCGCTTTTCAGGACGGGTTTGTTTTTATGCAAATCACATTTCCCATAGAAATACGGTGGCTAATTTATAACAGACTAAATTCACCGGGTCTCTTCAAAGCCTGGCCTATCATCTGAGTGTAGACATCTGCCCCATCTATGGTTTATATGATGTACTAATGGACACGTGTGCGTGGGTGATATATGCCATTGCTAGCTTCACGGAGAACCTCGACATTCATTTTGATTCAATTTTCCTTTATTTTATTTTTTTGCGATGTGGTCTTATCGGGACATTTCATTCCTTACCTATCGCTGGCTCTTTAAAATAATCTTTTGGCTCGTGCAGAAATCTCAGCGACGGATAATCTCAGATAAATATGCTTAATTGAGGCCAAGTGAACTTTCCTTATCAGCACTACAGTCAAAGAATCTAAAGTAAACGCGATAATTAGAATGGAGCAATCTTCCGTGGGAATGCTGAGTGTAACAACCCTGTCGCTTATGTTTATCATACCGCCCTGAAAGAATTCAGCTGTGACGAGCACTGTCCTGTCGGTGGAGTGCTCATACTGCGCGCCATCATGCTGTGATTGCTTGTGCTGCTCCTTTATAATGTCAATTTAAATAATAATCGCTGTAATTAATTTAAACAATATTAATATTATTACAATATTTATACTAATAAATTTTACTCTCTTGATTTTTCTAAAACTGAAAGGAACTCCCTTATTCCAGTATATCAGTTGACATGGGGATATACTGCATGTCTGAATGCATTTGTGGATATACTTTATGTGTTTACTGTTAGTTTAGGGGCCAGAAAGTATCTACCAGGGAAATAAAAAAATGCCCAGGATGGCATTTGGTCTTTTCTGAAAGTGTTATGGGAAAAACTAGGTCCTTCTGCTGGTTTTATGGATCACCAGCTAGATACCCATACCTTTTAAAATCATATTCTATTGTCACACCACAGCAATGTCTCATCTTAGTACCGAAAGCAGACTGCTCTTCAAAACCCTCACTTATTCTCAATAACTGGAGTTGGAAACCTGAACATATCTGTGTTACTGACGGATCTGGGGTTACTGTGAGTGAAAATATTGGCCTTTCCCCCTCCCCTTACACCTCTGCAGTGTCCTAGAGTGTGTGCTGTCCCAGGTCAAGTCTGTGACCTCTAAAGACTCTGGCACTTAACACACAAGAGATAAGATTTCCAAATTACCCATTAGGTCTGACAGCATCCAGCATCCCCTTAATTACGGAGTTCACTAGATTTCTGTTTTTTTTCTTCTTTTTTGTGTGTGTGTTCGGCCTTTTTTCACCCTTCTGATGAAAAAAAGGTTAGGATTTTGAAACCTGTATTTGCTGTGCGGTTCTTAAAAGGGAAACACGGGCCTGCGGTCCAAATTCTGATTGGATTCATGGCTTGACTCAGACACCTTTTTTAACTGGCCTCTCTGAAGCCCGCGAGGAGGAGAGCCATAGCTTGGCAGCTCTGAGTTTGTGCTGATCAAAGGTGCCTTCATCCTTTTGGGCCGTCCTCAAACACACAGCAGACACTCACCAAACCGTACAGGCCTTCCACAGTCAGGAAAGGCTCCCAGTGTTCCTGCTCCACACAAACACATTTAAAACATTTTAAATGATTACTAAATGATGAGCAGAAAAAAGGTATGCACTCCATTTGTAGATTCTGCAACGTTTGTGTGTATTTTTCGCTAAAAGGGAATGTTAGCATGCAGGCGTTCATTGCCACGTAAGGCAAATGGCCATTAGGTAGTATGGGTAGGCTGTGTCTGCTTTGGAAATATGTTCTAATGTAAATGGATAGGGTACACAGTCACATGCAGACCTCATTGCATGTGTTTCATCGTCAGCCCTGTGCAAGAGTTTTCCACTGCACTGCAGTGCCCTCCAGAATGCTTGTCATTTGTTTTAGCTGTTTTCCAACAAACTGAAATGATATCGAACTGCAAAGAGTGTCCCAAGGCAGTTTAGCCATTCCCATCACAGCCAATGCAGTGGCAGATGCTGAACCAGGCGTGGGTATGTACGTTTGTGCACTTTCTGCATGCCCAAACAGGACCAGTGTCTCGGGCAAGGGTGATTCAGCACCGAAAAAGGGAACGTGACACTTTCATCTGAGTGCCGAGAATCTACAGGCAAAACTGCAGGTTTGCCATTCAGAGCGGCTAACATAACCAGCCATGTGCTAGCTATCAAGTATCAAATAAAACAAACAACATCGTAACTGAACTGGAGGGCCTGCTGTTTGTTCGTGGAATTTATATTAAACCCTGAATGCGTGATGGGACCATGTGTTTCTTTCTAGTGTGTGAAAATTCCACCAAAAATCATTATCCAGATTTCATGGCGTTCTTTGATAATAACTAATCCTCTTTTGTAAAACACACTCCTCTTGATTTCGGAGTCAGAACAGACCATGAACCTGTGGTTAGATATTGATGTGCTTGATATTGGGGATGGGGGTGTACACTGGTGTCATTAGATATTGCTGTCATTGGATATAATATAGTTTGATATGTGTTTGGTTGGATATTGTTGAGGGAGGCTGAGTGGATATGGGTTTGGTTTTAATATTAGTTTGGTTCCATTTTGACATGGTTGGATATAATGCGGTACGATATCTGTGTGGCTGGATATCTGCACCCTTCTCACAATATATGTGCTCTTGAATGATTTTTGTTCACTCAGACAAGGGCTCATCCTGCACTTTAATGGCTATTCTCTAAAGAAAAGTAAATTTATTTTTTCCCTACCATGTTCTGATTTATTAAATAAATATATCTTGGAGAAGTGCCTCCTGAATCTGAAGATCATAGATAATCATGATAATCAAATATGTCACAGCTAGGTTCACGCTGCTTTATTCTCTCAGGAGTCCGGCCTCACTTCCCGGGAATGGTCCTATTGGGATATTTCCCTTTCCGGAAGCTACTGTTGGTGCAGTTCTGAGAGTATGAACAGACCAGAGGCTTAGTGTGAGAGTCATTGGGAGAGAGAGAGAGATGCACAGCTCTTTGGTGCAGAATGAAATGCTGGTACAGATTTTAGGCACTGGCAGAGCTGCTGTGTGGTCCTATGGCCATGGTCTGATTTCCTGCCCAATGGACAAGCACTTTGTTTGCTCAGTGTTGTTGATGACATTGGATCAGAACACTGCTTAATTTGTTCAGTGGCAGAATTGACTAATTAAAAGTAAACAGCCATAACACAGCTAAGAAGTAACCCCTACCCCCCTGTTGGAAACCTTTTTCTGCAAAGTTCCACTGACCTCTCGCCATCCTTTCTCTATTCCAGTGGTCTAAAAATGGCCATAAATTACCATGTGACCACAATATATGTAAGATAATGCCAGAAAATGTTGATTCTTTGCCTTGGTGCAATAATATATTTATACCGACTACAAAAAAAAACAACAACAAGCAGAATTTTGTCCTGCTTCATTTACAGGTTCTTGAGGGTAGTGTCCTGCTAAAGCAAAAATGTAAAACCGTTAATGTCCGTCAGAGTCCTGTAAATTTTGAACGTGTTCGTCACGGAGGATGATGGTTCCAACCACTGTTCTTGAGGAGTCGATGCATCTTTACCTGAGGTTGGGAAAAAGCCACTCCTTTGTGTTTGAAATGTGGTCACTGGTTCAGTAGAGTGTCTTCGCGTTCAAGGGGTCAGAGCTTGACCTCTCTCCCTCTCTCTCTCTCTCCCTCCCCATAGTCATCAGAGAGAGGAGGAAGGAGTGGTTTCCTTTGGGCTTTGTGCTCTGTTAAAGCCGGAGGTCACACAGTTGAATCCACAGCAGAGGTTAAGCTCAGGATTTGGTGAAGAGGGCTTCTAGCTGGATGGCAGATATTTACTGATCTGTGGCATTAAGAGCTCTGTTCTATTCCATGAGAGTGGTCCAGGGCTCCAACCTGACTGAACTGAACTCTCTGCAGACATTCTCTCCAGCTGAGCTGTTTTGAGTTTGTAACTGCAATGTGCTCAGCACTAGGGATGAAGGCTTGTTAAGAGTGAGTGTTCAGACTGTTTATTGCTGTTATGTAATTACTTGAGTAGATTAAAAGAACAGCTCTTACACAGCACTCGTACAGTTTGTTTTCATTCCATACCTTGTTTCGCAAAACACATGTTTCTAATATTTTGGACATTCCAAATGAGTCTTTTTCCTCAACCCGCAGAAGTGCTCAGAGAACGGTCCTGCAGTTCCTAAAAAAAGAAAATCACAAGGCAATGGAGGAATGTCAGACACTCTTCTTTTCCAAATACATCTTGTTGCCCCCAAGAAACTGCAGTCCTCAGTCCAAATCCCTAAATTTCTAAAGAAGTCACAATGTTCTCTGGAAATGGTAAGCAGCACTGGTAGAAAAGGTACGTGCATCTAAAAGAGCATCTGTTAAGTGGTCGTAATATAATATGCATGCATATATGAAATGTGTTTTATTTAAAGTATACATCAGCCGCAAAGAGACGTTGCAATAAATTGTAAAGAAGGCACTTTTTTCTAAGCATCACTGCTTTTTCATTTGGCCTTGAAATTAAATCTAAATAATTAATAAGTTATGACAAAAAGTAACACTGGTGTAAATCAATTTGTGCAACTTAAGAAGGGTTGTGGGGGAGAGGGACGTGTACATATGTGTGTTTGTGGGAAAGAGGCTGTGTGTGGGGAGCGCTGTGTGTGTGTGACTATAGCCAAGAGAATTGCATTTACTTTTTAAGAGTAAGTTAAATTGCCTTCACTGCATTCAGTCAATTGATATTTGAAAGTCAATAACTAAGCAGTTATGGTGTCAGGACACTTCATTTTCCCTGAAATAAATCATGAACATTCTAAGTAGGTCTAGATAACAGCATCTACAAAAATAATGTAGTGAAAAAGGGTGGGGTGGGCCACGCCTACTTGTTCATAGACTCCGCCTTTATGGTGACCACTATCCCTCTGAGAATCATAGGGACCCGCACGCTCACACTCATTAGCCCAAAAAACGCAATCCTTTCAATCGATAGCAATTTCTGGGCCTCAGTGTTGACATTTCAGGAGTAAGTAAATAAATCTTTTAAGGTTTTAGTTTTGGGTTACTGTTTGTTTTCACCTGAATTCCCTCCTGCCCCACTGCTTATAATTCTTTAGGTGTGTGGCTCACGTCTGTGCTTCTGTGTCTCCCAAGGCTTCTGACCCTCAGGACTGCCTCCCCAAACAGTCCGCCATCTTAAATTGCTGATGACTGCTGGGACTTTAAAAAAAAAAAGATTCAACAACCCCTTCTGTTTGAACACACAATGCTGTTTTGGATGTAATATAATACAATGAAGGTGAAACGCAGGTAAACACACAATAAAAATGACTGATTCTTAATCTCTCGTCAGGCAGTTCAATTGTGCTGGTCGATGATTAAACTTCTTCTTTTTTCTCATGTGAAATGAGAAGTTGTCTGATAAGTGAAACATTAGGAACCGGGTGCAGCTAACATGCAGTGTTTCAGAGACTCGTTTGAACTGTCCAGATTTAGCTGTCTGCCACTGTTTTTGGCCAGGTCAGACAATGACTTTAAACAACTTTGGACAATAACAGTATAAAACTGAAGCTTAGATATTCCATACTTTAGAAAATGTATCACCACGGGGATGTTTTATCCAAACCAAAATATGTCGCATTTTCACCCCGCCCTCAAAAACATAAAAGGATTAAATCATGTCTCTGACCTCAGTATGCAAACACACTAGCGGATCCATCTTTACATCAGTGTGAAAGGAGTTCATCCATAATCTAGCTGGAAACTATCCAGGTGTTTTGGAGCTGAATTTAACACTTCCTCTCAGGGTGTTTCAGCTTCAAAGCCAGGAAAACCACAGCATGACGGTATGTTCAGATCAGTGAGGAGGACAGCAAGCTGACACAGAGCACAGACAATCGAAGCTGGGCAGTGAGGACAGGGCTTATGCTGAAGTTACATTTACATTAGCTTCTTCCACAGTGTGGAGCTTGATTACATGGCAGCACAACATTAATCTGAAATCAAAGAAAAAAGCATGTTGGCTAGCAACCAGATAAAGTCCACCAATGGGGTGAACTCAATAGCCCACAATGATTTAGAAGCTGAACTTTTCACTCAATGAGCAAGACGCAACATCTTTAGAGGTAATTCTCTTGACTTTCATGGGCCTGTCAACAGAGCAGCAGAGATGCTTAGCCTGATGTGTCAGCCATCTTGGTGGTGGCTGGCAGGAGGATATGAAGCACAGGATTTGAATGATAAAAACTTCACAAAAACTCCTGCAGGTGTCGGCAATCATATATAAATCTTAAGAAAGGCTGATTTCACAAATTGCAAATTAAAGCCCACCATGCACATGCAACACATTCAGTTAACGGCTGTACCTGTTTCCATGATTAATTTTTAATGACACAAATAGATAGCAAGCTATCTTTCCTGAAACTGCTAGGCTAGATAACCAATAACCTAAGCTACTAACCAATAGCCAATTTCCATGGCTATATACAATACAATTTCCATATGTCCAGTTAAGTCAGAGCATGGTGGTTGTTTCTGTGTGATCCAACACATGTCAGAATCCATATATTCATAGTAGTAGAGCTTGCCTCTGGCAAAATATTTGATTGACAGTAAGCTATGCTATTAACCAAGTTCATGTTTGCTTCAGCTAGCCACAGGTGTCCCTAGGATTCTTATTTTCATTTTTATTTTTTTATTTTTTTTGGGGGGGGGGGGGGGCAAGGACCAGTCAAGAGGGGGCACTGGAAAATCATTTTGATTGGCTCAGAGCACTGTCAATTGGAACTAATCAGAATGACACCCCCTCCCCCTGTGCATTCCTATGCGCCTATGCAGCTAGCTAATGTTAGCTAGGAGGCTAACTAAAGCAAAGTAGCCCAATATTATACTATGTATTAACTACATAGCATTGTGCTATTTGTACAGTCATCAATTGGTAAGCATTGTGAGTGCTTATCCTTTATGTTAGAATGAGGAATAACAAAACTGTGATTGAACAACTTCGCTGGCTTCCTGTTACGTACTGAGTGGGATCACTCTATTGAATCTAGTTCTCTGGATCTTTGGCCCACATCAGAAACAACTGAGTGAGCGTTTTTTCCGTCAAATATTTTTGATATACTGTATATGCAAATTTGATTTTTTTATAATAATCAATTCGATATTTAACTCATTTTGCTTGTCTAATTTAATATAGCCTATTATCCCCTTCTCAGAAATCACCTTGATTGTTTATAGGGTATATCAAGCAAGTCATTGACATTGATTTATAAAAAACAACATATCAGGTATTGTTGGCTTTTTTCTCTTTTCTTTGCTGGATATCTCAGATGGATATATATATATATATATATATATATATATATATATATATATATATATACATACACTGTAGGCCGATATATAGGCTATATATATGTACTTTTCAGCAGAATTGTGTTTTTGTGTTTATATCTTGAAGAAAAACATTTTATCAGTTGTTTGATGGATCTGGCAATTGTCCTGAAACGTGAGAAAACACAAAGCACATGAACATTTGCCTCACAGAATCGACGGTAGACGGGCATATGAACAGCACACAGATACGGTGGCAGCATAGATGCTAGTTTGTGTAGGCCTACTGTGAGAGTTCGTTCGTGATTTTGACTGTTTGGCACAGTTGAGACCAAAAAACGCGTAACACTACTTGTGCACTGTATCTTAGGCTTACCGTATCAAATCGATGTCGTCAATGTTATAAAAAGTTTTAAACCTCACCATAAGCTTTAAACCTCCTGATTCATCCCGTTAGTCCTGCACAGCTGTCACTAAAACGGGTTTGAAACTGACGTGAAGCCTCAAAATACAGGTAATAATAATAATAATAATAATAATAATAATAATAATAATAATAATAATAATAATAATAATAAAAAATTCGAAGGACGCCGAAGGAACGCCACACAAGCACAAAAAAATCAACCCAAATGAGCGAGAGAGGTGATCGCACATGCGAAATATTTAGAGAAGCAATAGCTTATTTTATTTCGGGAACGAATTGCGGATTTCCAAACATCACAGTCCCGGTGCTATTTTATCAGGTGTATAGTTCAACCATGTGTTGCACGTTAGTAGGCCTACTTTGAGAGGAATGTCAGTCGGAGATATATTAGCCATAAAATGTTTTTGTATTTGGTAGGCCTATTGTTCAAGAGACCAGGGAGGCTATTTGTTTTCCGAGTTTGAGTGAGCGGGAGCAAGTAAAGTGCTATGGAAAACAAATACTTCTGCCCTGGGAGAGTGAACGCCAACTTTCATCCGCCGCTTGGACCGCTAACTTATAGGCCCGTGGATATCATCTGCGTTCCAAAAGCATTCACACGGTATTCAGTAGAAAATGTAACCCTCTAAGCAAAGTGTCAATTTCAATTAAAGTGTTATAAAAAAAAGTGTGCGACTGTTCATAAACTATGAAGTAAATACAAAAATAATTATATTGTTTTATTCCTGCTCACAACAACAATATAAAGTTTGGTTACGGGTTGCACAGAGACCGTTAAATCCCAAGAAACACAGACGTTAATATGAAAGTAAGTTATAGGTTTAAGATGTGTTTACTTACGTGCGAAAGTAATTGAAGAGTGCATTTCACAAATAAGCGTTAAATATCGTCAATCCCCATAATGCTGGTCAAAAGGGCAGTGTAGCCTACTCATGCACAGGGATAGCTCCACGCGCCTTGGGCTGTCAGCCAAGCAGCCGTATAGCCTACAGAACTCCGACTTACGGAGAGAGAGAGAGAGAGAGAGAGAGAGAGAGAGAGAGAGAGAGAGAGAGAGAGAGAGAGAGAGAGAGAGAGAGCACTGAGGAAACGTCTACAGGTGGGGAAAAGTTTAGTTTTTTTGAGTCCCATTTTACCGAAACACAATTTGAATGCTGGGTTATAAAATTAGGCCTAGTTATCTATCACCTTGTTAAACTGCTGTCAGCGAACGTTCTTCTTCCCAGCGGTTTCTTCGAAAAATCATTCATTTTAAGAGTGTTGGCTACCTTGTTATGGAGTACAGCCTAAAAACATTTTTCTAACTGAGCAAAAGGGCGTGAGAAACCTCACAAAGTTTTATTAAAACAAATATATCAGAAGCACAGAAGCATGCAGTTTTCTGTCTAATGGGGGAATATTTTATAACAGCCAGTATTTTATTCGCCCAAAACCTTGTGTTTATGTCAATGGGTTAATTTAACTTGAAATAAATATAATAAGTCATTACTGCATACAAGCACCCTTGTGCATTTCTCCCAATATCCACATGTGCTTCATTTTAAGTACCCCGACCGCTCTCTATGGGCTACTGTAAGTGAAAGCAAATACATTAAATCATGAATATCCGAAGATGCATCGTCAGGCGCAAATTTCAACTTTTAGACAGATCCCTCACGGCACGCCGAGGCCATCCATGCCTACAGAGTCTGTATAAATCAAGTTTCAAAGCATAATTGATAGAATACTAATGTGCATTTCATATTTACCCAAATTGTTGTAGTGGGTATTTTTTTACAAAAACATGCCATTCTTTCATAGGGTCGAATCCCTGCAGAATCCGGAAAATAAGCAAAGATTATGCTATACTTAAATATCGACTCTTGTCTTGTGGAAGCGAGATAAAGAAGTCGTTTTGCATACGCAAAATTAAGAAATGTATTTTCTATCTTGAATGTCGTGGAATAAACACCTTTGCATTCCGACCTCCAGGGAAATACCTCGCGGAACTGTCACCTGCAGCATTAGTTATATGGCCTGCATTTCACTGGGCTACAAATAAACCACTCAAAGCTTTGAAAGTGTATTGAGATTTTGGCAGCGTCATTAATATGTAAAGCGTTTACCCAGGCAACAAAGCCGGTTTAATTTAATACAGATACCGTTTAATGTCCCAATTTCAGAAATAGAAAAAATAACAGCCAGAGACGAGAAGAGTTATTCAGTCCATTGCTGGCGCCTCGTTTTCTGTAGGCCTACATCCACCTGTGCATTTAGTTAGGCTACTTGATTGTTTCTCCGTAGCCTATTGATTACGGTATATTTACCCATGTTAAGTCACTGGTCGAATCGTTCATTTGTTTACCGTGCTGTCTTGCATTATCTGAGGAGCTATTTTACACTGTAAAAAGCCACGATCCTGGGCCTAATATCAAGAAGAAATCTGCAGCCATACGCAATATGAGACATGTCTACGGTGTTTCTTTTGTGATTAGCTGTTTTGGGCATAAACTAATTAAAATATCCATGCTCGGTAGAATTATTTCCAACCGTTGTAAAGGAGTCTCGCAGGATAGGCTAGCCTAGGCTACTACAGACAGGTATTCACGTGTCCCTTGTAATTTGAACTAAAACTACTTCGTTGTGTTTGTTTTAAGGCCTGGTCAAGACGACATGATCGAGATAGCCTACTTTTAGGTCACTGTATTCACATATCATTAAAAACGTAGGCTAAGCCTTAGCCTACAGATACTTTTCTGACTCGTTGATTTGCCGACTTCTACAGATACTTTTCTGACTCGTTGATTTGCCGACTTCCTAAAACTGCAGCTCGTCATTTAAGCTTTGTTGGAGTAAAACATAAGGTTAAATAATGGGAAGACATAGCTCATCTCTTGACAACTATGTACAGATTTAGTTATTTCTGTCTGACTCTGTCAGTGCTCCCTCTTTTTTCCTCGAACGACGCGCAAAGAACTGAAGTGATGCGCGTTAGTGAGAACTGGAAAAGGTCTATGTTGCAGGACAACGATAACTTTTTTTACCACCCCAGACCACTATATCTCTAAATTCATGCACCATCAATATTTTCATGCTGGTGCTTTAGGTCTGAAATGTGCAGACCGGGACATTTGGTTAAATAAAACCAGCCCTCTACAGCATAGGTTATTTATTTCAGACCATACCATTTACAATGACCGACGTAGCATGACGGTCAAGTTGTTGCCGTATCCGTGTCCTGACCTCTAAAGTTTACATCTAACATTCGCATTTGGTAGATTATTTATGATATGGACCGGTGCAGCACAAGTTTGTCATCAGGACAATTAAGCATATTAGCTCTTCCAGTTACCGCGTTCTTATGTCATCGAGTAGGTCTTAAAGAGGCGCTTCACAATACCGTGAGCAAAGTCTTCGCACCGTATCGATGTTGTGCGTTCGACCTGGTGTCGACCAATTCTTATTTGTAAACTTGTTCATGAAATAAGAATTACTGGGTCTTAATGGGTGGAAATACAATTCTACACTTTCTGCTAGCGCAAATTGGCGTTTGGTTCCATTGTACATCCACCTAAGCGCGTGCAATATAAACGAGAAAGCAATATAAAGAAAATGAATAAAGAAAAATTAGGTCATTTTGTTTTTTAACTTTATCCGACGCCGAATTAGTCAAATTTAGCATGCATTACACATATGAACATAATTTGATAGATCATCTATCAGAGAGAGAAATTTGATGTAATTTGTTAGAGGCGTATATTGCTTTAATCAACAAGAGTCAGTGGTTGGCAAGAATGCCCCAGAAGTATAGTTGTATGCTCTAAGGATGAAATCACATTTTTGGGGGTCAGGAGGAAGAATCGCGAGATATTATACCTATAAGTTAATAGTTAGGCTATTTGAGCCACTGATAACATTTGCATTCCATATGGATGTGTCAATTACCTACTTGTTTTATTAGTATAGTTTTATGAAACGTAGGACCATCCGTTGGTGCCATCCACCAAGTCTTCTGTCTGCGCATTGTTTATCATGGGGGTTCACGAGCGCATCAATTTCTCTTCTTGAAAACAATGGATATCCTGTTCCATTGGGATAGTCCCTAGAGTGCGTCATCAAGCTTGTCACAAATATTACCAATACAGTTTTATCCCATTGTTATATTTACGCACGTTTTGCCAAATTGCTCAAATTAAAACCCACAAGTTCCACAGTATTTGTAACAGACTCTTTAAAAAGTTTTTTTTTTAAAGATGCACAAGAGAAAGAATCCTGTCATGGAGGCCTATGCGGGAATATTTTAACTTTAGATGGTAGAACGAGGATTAAGAGTAATGAACATAAGCGTTTAAACACTAGCGTTGTCTACTATGAAATTATGACAATAACCCTTTTGTATTATAGCATAGGCTACATTTATAGGTGAGATGACTAGTAATCTAAATGGACTATATAATGTATTATTACCTAGGCTAATAATACAATTGAATTTCCGATTTGAACAGATGTGCTCCTAAAACAAACAAGCAAACAGAAAACAATTTAAAAATAAATATAAAATTAACAAATTAAATTCTGTATTAATTATCCAGAAAGGTTAGGCTATTGCATTATTCAACCAAAAGGACGTATAAAACCAGTCTAGACCAGTAGTCACATTTCACATCTTTGTGCCACACGTATCATTTACTTCAATATATTTACTAACAGTCACATCTTTTAACCAGTGTTCCTTAAATATTAATGTGTTGATGTGTGTGTGTGTGTGTGTGTGTGTGTGTGTGTGTGTGTGTGTGTGTGTGTGTGTGTGTGTGTGTGTGTGTGTGTGTGTGTGTGTGTGTGTTGTGAGATAGGGCCAGGGCAAGAGGGAAATACATTAATAGACATCCTTCGCAGCGCACACGCAAATACTGCGCGCGTGCATGTATGCGTGCAAATATTTCTTGGTCAATATAATAGTCCTTGCTTAACGAAAACTGTGCAGCATGCTTTTACATTCCCGTTAACACAAATATTTGATGTCCCTTTAGTTAAGCATATAGGCTATTTTAAATAAGAACGATTTGGAAGTCTGCAGATTGCCGATTAATAGTCTGAGAGGACAACCCACTACGAAACCCATAGCCTGTGTGTGTGTGTGTGTGTGTGTGTGTGTGTGTGTGTGTGTGTGTGTGTGTGTGTGTGTGTGTGTGTGTGTGTGTGTGTGTGTGTGTGTGTGTGTGTGTGTGTGTGTGTGTGTGTGTGTGTGTGTGTGTGTGTGTGTGTGTGTGGAACAATCACATTCGGTGTTCAATATAGCACCATTATACAAGCAAAGAAAAAGAAAATGTCGATATGTGCTATAGTGGTAAAAACAATTAATATAAAATAAAAACAGTAAACTTTTAAATAATATACAAAGTCAGAAATTCAATACATGACACTAGAATGTTTAATTCATCATTATGTAAGCAATTTGGAGGGTGATTATATGGTAATTGCTCATTAGTGGTGTATATTTATCGCTGTACCTTATGTCAAGGCCATGGGAATTGTGTAGGATTGGGTCTCTCCTTTCAAGGATCAGTTTCAAAAGCAATTTGTGAAACAGGCTAGATCAAGTTTGTCCTGACGTCACAGGTTCCGCCAGTATGACCGGAGATACAAGCTATAAATATTAGCTCAAAAGGCCGACAGACTGTTATGCGTGGATGAAATCGAGGATGCAGTTCAGCGATCGGAAGGGTTGTAGCTCGACAGGGTCTATAGAAACCCTCAAAAATAAAAAATAAATAAGTTAGCCTATTCTTCACGGGAAAACTTGGTTATTTTGAAAGGGAATCAGCTGTTACTGTGTTGGTGTGAGATATCAGAATTGCCCATCATGTAGACGAGGATTTATTTTTCATACGAATAAAATTTGGTTTGTAGGCTATTCCTGTTTTTGAATGGATTATAGGCCTAGGCTACCAAATGTGCTGAACCTAAGAGAAATATTCTACATTTGTGTCAAAGTAGGCTAATAAACGACTATATTGTAGAAGAACTAGAAACCCGTTGTGTTTTAGAGTGAAATTAAAATGCTATCGTTATGAACGCGCCTTTTTGTGGGCCCACGAGCTGTGAAAACGTCTGTTCACATTACTGGGTTGAATACACGTAATTAAAGGTAATGTGTAGATGTTTTGGGTCACAACGGGTATCTGACAGGTTGTAGGTTTTAAATAACGAATAAACTTGTAGGATACGTGGTAAAGATCGAGTGCGCAATGTGTAGGCCTATCTCTGATCAAACGTATAGAGTATATATGTATAGTATGTATCATTTTACGACTGCATTTTGGGCTGCATTTGAAAAAGGGGGGCGGTTGGAAGTAATGCCCCTGATGATGAATAGTATCCTTGCTTATAAGCGTGACATTGTTAAAACGTTTTAGCCTAATGTCAGCCTTGACGAGGTATCGCACAGAGCGGGTGATCACGCGGGTCATGGAGCTCTCTATACTCCCCTGCCCAGCGCACAGCGGGGTTGTCTAGAGAAGTTAATCGATTGAAATATGAGGTTAACTCAGCACCGATAAACTCAGATAGAGTCAGAGGAGAGGAAACAGTGTGACACCTGCTTTAACTCTGGTGTAATTGTCCTCTGTCCACTATTAACAATAATATTAATTTCGTTATCTGTATTTCTGCTTATAATGCCATTAAGTGATTTATTTACCTACAACTTCGACTGCACTTTATTAACATCGTTGCCTTACATAATAGTTAGCATACAAGGGTGTATAAATAATAATTAAGACCAAATTAACCTAGAGAACGAATGTCATAATATTTTACGTTTAGCCCCACATGTTTCTACTGAAAGAGGCCAGTCACAATAACAGTTCAAAAGGAGTAAAATATATAATCCAGACGCTACTACTACTATTATTAATAATAATAATAATAACAATAATAATAATAATATTAATAATAATAATAATAATAATAATAGGCTAATAACGTAAAAGTATGATGCGTTGGTTTTAATGGAAAATTGTCTGTAATACAATCCAAACAAGTCGTTAACGATATCCCTGTTGCAGTATCACATGGGCTGCTGAAAAATTATTAATATTAATTGCAGATATATTTTGTCACAAACAACTTTGTCGATGTAAATGCGATGCTGTTAATGTCAAATACATGCCTGAACACAAATGCTTTTTATTTATGTTTTAAATGCGTACAAACCTATATTACATCATTTAAAACTTAATTAATTTAATTTAATAATAATAGATCATTTCAAATAAGTAGGAAGTTTTATTGTATCTTATATTTTGTGGCACTTCCGAAATAGTTCCACAAAAGTTGTTTCATTTTTTATCCAATTATCTGCAAAATACTGACGCATTTAAACAGACAGGGGGGAATTAATAAAGGAAAGTGAACGCTAATGAGGGGGCTGTCCTGCCTATTCAGCCAAGGAGAGGGGAGAAAGTGCGCCAAATTTGTTTGCCGCGGATCAAGGCTCACCGCCTTCGCTGCACTTTCTTTATCTTAATTCTAACTTGAAAAGATATAATTATCTAGTTTGAACAGGACCGCTATCAAATCCTTCTTTAGCCAGGGTAGGGAAATGCTAGAGTGGATTGGCGCGCTCTGAGCCGCTCGGTGTAGCTCGAGATAGGAGTAATGAAGTTGTGTAGTCCTGAGATACAAAGGGCATTAACCTCATTAGCATGAAACCTTTTCTTCTAACTATTGTGGGACCCTTTCAGGCTTCTAATCCCCCTATTTCAAAGCTGGGTTTGTAATAAAGCTTTTAGGGGTTTTTCAAAGCTAATGGTATTCTCTGAAGATTTTTATTGCTGTTATAGTCCACAGACCGCTTTAAAATTCCCCATCCATCGTTTGTATGTATAGCCCCCCCTCCCCAAAAAAACTCCTTTATCAAGCTGTGAAACAATTATGGAAAAAGCTACTCCACTTTCACCGGGAAATTTCTAAGTTGGATCTTGAGTTATTTCTAAAACACGTCTGGAATTAAGTACGGTTTAAAAGTGTGGTCTTCAGTCTAACACGGCTAAGGCCACGTTCCACATTCTTAGATTTGGTATTGTAACATTCCTGACAATAAAGTTATATGTCCAAATACTGAATTCTTCGTTTTTCTTTTGTCTCTTAAATAATTGTTTTAAATAAACTGTAATTTTAATATCAGAAGCAGGTGTTGCAATAATAATTATTGCAATAAAGTATTATTATTATCAGGGCACAAAACATAACTGGGTTGCTCTTGTTTTGTTTGTGATCGAATTGGGGGAAACCAACGCGTGCTCGCATATCCTAATTGTGGCAGCAGAAGACAAGACTTCAAACAAAGCTCCTATTTTTGCGGCACATTGCAACCTTCCCTTATCACATCGTAAGGGGTAGTCAGATTGTACTAAATTATGTCCAACCAAGCCCCCTTGGATCCACGGATTAAGAGATTAAAGCGGACCATTGGGCACTGCTTCCCCTTTACCCCTCATATTACTCGTATGATAATTGCCTAAACTGATTTGCACTTTCACAAAAGCTCGTAGGACTCTTTGTAGCTTGAACAGACCAGACGCTGCTCCGCTATCAATGGAAATAAAACTGATTAATGCCGTCTATCAGGCTGAGAAGCAAATGAAGCGTGAAAAAACAAGCACTTGCCCCAGAAAACTGAGCTTTTTAGAACTGGTAACAGCATTCTTTATATGTTACCATTTTAACTATTTCACTATAAGCAACCACTACGTGCATTTTTCTAATAACCATACCGCCTGTGTTTCTCAAGAAATTGAACCCATATACTTAAATGAAACATTTTCAAATGCAATTACTGGACGTTTAGATAATCAATTCACACGAGTCGTCGAACAGAAGTAGCCTCAAATGTAATGATCTCTGTTCAAATATATAGCCTATCGAGACATAAGGGTCTCTATCTGACAATCCCCTCCACTAACCTGTAATTCTCAGGCTATGAAAGAAACAGGCTATCTCACGTTGCCCAGTTTATTTTAAATGTATTTCATCGGTAACCTTGAATAAAAAAACCCTGTGATTTTACTCTGAGCAGCATATTGATAAAACTTTATTGACAAAATATTGACAATTACATACTTCTTGGAAGTATACTTTGTGTTAAAATTGTAGCAAACTTAACACAAACACAAAATTATTTACATTCTGATAAAAGAGGGTTTAACAGAAACATTAACTTTAAGTACCACTATACATGAAATACGCTCAGTGCTTAAACTCTTGCTGCCAATACGGCCGTCATTTACATTTAGTCCTTCGTGGCAACTTTCACAGGAGGGGCCAGTCCTGACGACATGTTCGCACCAAGGTTACGGAGACATGGTAAAGCTTTAGAGGAATGTCCTGAATACTTTCATTTAGAGTATTTTATCTGTGGTAAAGGTTTATAAAGTTTGAAATTTCTTTATCTTTTGCCTTTTCTTAAAAAAAAACACTATAACGCAGCACTGCTACTTCATATTGTTTTCACAATCACTTTAACACGAGAAGTCAAAAGTTCAAAGACTGCACACTGTTGTAAAAAAAAAGGAAGAAGCACACAACATATCTGAGAAGATTAAAAAATAGGGTTAAAACAAAGGTATTTGGAAAATGCTCAAATTAAAACAACTACAAAAATTATTTCCTCTACCATGCAATTCAAGTTTTACAAAAACAGTTGTGTGTTTTGGTATCTTGTGTGGAACGTTCATATTTATAAACTTTCAGAAGTGCAAATGTCCAATGCGAATTGGATTTATATTTTTAATGGGTGGTAAGTGAGAGATAGTGGTCGCGGAGGGACGGGTGGAGGGGAAGGGGGTGCAGGGAGTTTGGGTGTGTGTGTGGTGAGGCGGGGGGGTCGGGGGGGGGGGGGGGGGGGGGGGGTGATGGACTGCATGTGCATGTGATACCTGTCAATCCCCTCGCCTTGGAACTTTGAATTGGATTGACAGTTCCATGTTTGTGACAGCATTGCCACCAATCGGACCTCTCTCACCCTCAGCTGCCGATGTCCAAAGAAGCGAATTTTGACATTGTCTTTACCCTCTCGTTCTGCTACAAAGCAGTCTTATCCGTGTCATCCTCCACGCGCTGTCCCAGGCTCAGAAAATCAGTTTTTTAATCGTCTGAAGTGACGTCAATTTCCTCTGGACTGCCTTGCTTCGTTGCCATCCTCCATCGGTTTATGTGATGTGTTCCCTTCTTCTTCTGCTGCGAGTCCGAGCCCTCCTCTTCTAGTTTCTGACGTTTGAATTTCGTTCTTCGGTTCTGAAACCAAACTTTTACCTTAGGAAACAATACAAAATAAAATTAGAAAAAAAACACAAATCGACATTATGGCTAGGCTACTCCGCGTGACAAGTTAATTTAGGCTAAGCAAATAAATAAAACATTTTTTTTTTTTAAACAGAAGCTGGTTATTTCTAGCATATATCCACACTGAGGTGGGTTTCAGTTGTAATCACGTGGCCTGTTGTAGCCATTTAATAATAATAATAATAATAATAATAATAATAATAATAATAATATTCGATAACACATTTTAATGGTGGTGTTATTTATCAAACATCGGTTCATATTAGTCGTATTGTTAAAGTCTAAAATCGGCTATTTCTTTTTACAAAAATCACCCACAGTCACAGTCTAAAAATCGAGAAGAATTTGCAAAGGTTTTTATACATTCGCGCTGGTTTGGTTTTTCACACTAGCGAAGTAGATAATATTGTAGCCTACCAACAATGGATTGACGTTCTACATGACCGTCAATGAACGACAACATTCAGAGAAGTAGGTAACAAGTTCTCCCCAAACTGTAAATTCACTTTTACGTTTATTTAAAAGGCCTACATTTCAGGTAAATTGAATTTGCCGCGAATGCACAACAAGTTGAGGCCTAAGGTTTATTTTCATCAACTCCTAAAATAACAATCGCTTTAGGTCATAATAGGCTATAATGCTAATCATAACCTACAAATGCCAACGCGAGTGTGACATTAACCACTGCATGTTTGATACACTCAAATGTAAAATCTGACATAATCATAAATATCACAATGAAACAGAAAATAATCCACGCCAAAAATGTATGTCTATTGTTGCAAATTTATCAAATTCCGTAGAACCATGTAGTCTATAAATGCGTTGTAGCAACATATTAAAGCATTCAGCCTAATTCATCAGACGTAGGCCTATTAGTCCTATTATGCACAATTCTCAGATCCAAAAGACTAGTTGAGAATTGAGGTGTATTTAATGTGCTTTCAGCCTCTGCTAATTGAAGGGGCTGGCAGTGCATTTCTCCAGACTGGTTTTATAAAAGGAGATGGCTTATAAAAGAGCCGGGCGGACACGGGACAAAAGAACCGGCCAGTTCATAAACCGACAGGGACAAATATACCATCAAATATAGGAGGGAAATTATTTCTGACCGCTGATGTCCTTTAAGTATCTCATGAAACTGACCAACTGGTTAACCACAATCATTTTTTTTCTGAGACCTCTTCGAAAAATAAGGACATTTAACCCTACACCTAAAGTACGGTTACAACACGATCATGGACAGAATCCAAAAAAAGGTTTCAGGAGTCACACACAATTTTACGAGTTAATTTGACGTTAGAATTCTTTGATAGCCTATTCCCTGAATAATCGTTTAAAATGAACGAATTTTAGTTGCAATTTCTCAAGAAAATCCGAAATAAACAGCCAATAACATATAGCTACTGCGCAATATATATATATATATATATATATATATATATATATATATATATATATATATATATATATATATATATATATATATATATGCTATTGCCACCTTTAACCAAACACTAAAACGTGGACACAAGCCATGCACCCGACGCATTTATTTAACAGAAACAGTCAGCGTGACCCAGGCAGGCCGATTCGGACCGTTTTGACATGGGTTACGTCTCTTTCCTGGATGCTGGCGTACTGTTACTGTAAAGCAGTTCAAAATAATAACACGATTGAATTGGTTGTAAATCACGTGTCCATGTGCATGCGCCTTACCTGAGTTTCTGTGAGGCTAAGGCTGTGTGCGAGCTGTTTTCTTTCGGCACCAACGACGTAGTGATTTTTTTCGAAAGCGTGTTCAAGCCGCAGTAGTTGCGAAGGAGAGAAAGCTGTCCGAATTCTTTTGGGCTTTCTGGCCAGTGCATTGTGTAAAAGGAAGCTTTCCGGGCTTGTCTCATTGCCTGTACACAACAACGGAAAAGATAACAATTATGCTCCGTCTTCGCTTTCATGCTGTCAACATTTGAGTTGAGCTCAAAGTGATAACCTCTCATTAATCTATCGTTTTTAGGCTCTCTACAGACACGCTTTCTTTTCACTCTAATCAAACCAGTCTATATATACTCAAATGTAGGCTAAAGCAATTCGGTCACTCATTAATAAAACCAAGCAGCATGTACAATACATAGTGCTCTAAATAAAAATAAAGAGCCAAAAATACGATATTGTGTTCTAACAATTGGGGAAATTCTATTATTCTAATGAAAGAATCAAACCTGACATTTGCTCTGATATTTTAGAAAATTTTGTGCATTTGTCAGTTTTACAGTTTTACTATTACTACTGCTAGGCTACTAATACTATATATGATAATAATAATAATAATAATAATAATAATAATAATAATAATAATAAGTCACAAGTAGAGTTGAAGGTGGGAGTTATGGATTCGGATTTAACTGGTGACAGTTTTCATTGTCACATACAAGTGAACGCTGTTAAATTGGCTTTAGAAAGCCATCATACCTTACCATTTCAGCCAAACGAATTGAACACAAAAGGCCAATATTGTCAGCCAAAATAATTTTTTAAAGGATAAATATAGCCTATAGAACAAAAAATACAAGGAAATAGTATCGCGTCACTGTCATAATTATGTGCATTTCTTGTGAACGACAGGCTATACTAGTTCCTGGTGTTTTACTTGTCCGCGGCAACCAGGAAACCAAATTACTACTGTTTATCTAATGAGTTTCAACAATTCAAGTCGTCAATATATGTAATAGGCTATTATCTATACATATTACCACTGAATCTATTCCAAAAAGATAATTATGTTACAATCTGACTAATAATTTACAGGTGATACATAATAATGACAATAATGGCTACATAATTACGATGTCGGTTTCAACTTGTGAGTACAATTGGGCCTTAAAATAGATAAATCTGGTTCTTCCAAATAGTTAATTTTGTGTACGCTGTGAAAAAATAAAGGATCTTGAAAATTCGATACATATACCTACAATGTGATACTTTCCTTCAACAAAGCATTATTTTAGATTTAATGTAACAATTCCTCGTGCATTTATATTTTATTTAACATACGTTTATATATTATATTATATATTATTTCCCAGCTGATGTAAACAGCCTGTTATGCAATGATAAAAACGAATTGCTTATTTCCTCCATAACGAAATCAAACTGAAACAAACCAAATTCTGAACAGTTACTAAATTAATTACATTTTTTGAATGATTTAATGATTACATTGAATTTATGCATGCACTGTATATTTTGAAAAACAGAAGGAAATGCGACCAAGGTAACGAACTTGAAGAAGACTTGTATGCTACATTAGCAAGTCGGTTACCTTGTAATCCTGTTTACGCGCACATTAAAGGCAATTGAAATAGGCTATAATTTGTCAATTAATACAATTTAAAATATGTTATTTAATTATACGTATTTGCTGTACAAATTACAAATTCAATTTTGAGACCATTTAATTCTCCACTGTAATTGCATCATGTGCATGCCAATTGATAAATAAACATCTTTTTCCGGCTACAATCAACATTAGGCTATATATATATATATGTATATATATATATATATATATATATATATATATATATATATATATATATATATATATATATATGTATATATACAGGCTACCTTAAATGTTTCCAAATTATTAGTTTACTTCAGGGAAAAGTTTGGTGGAAAAAAAGGAATCATTCAAATAAAAAAGTAAAACTCAGACATACCTTGGAATCTATGACCCAAATACCTATATCTATGTATTAGCCAAGGGTAGAAAGTTGAAGGGTCCCGTTGCTGACTAGCAAACAGGGGGTGCGGACTGTGTGGGGACGAGAGCGGGTGAGCCAGTGCGTGCGGAGGAGGGACTGGATGAACCGGGACAGCGGAGTTTGGAGGGTGCGAAACTGCCTCGGCGAACACCAAGTCCGGATTAGAGTAGACGCCCCTGCCGCTGGAGTGGAAGCCGTTCAGAAATGGGTTCATCTGGCTGGAGTTTGCATAGCTGAGAGCTGCCGGTCGAATTGGCTCCTCGGACCTCGACGCCGGCAGAGGATTATCCTTTGCTACCAACGATTCTATGGTGAAACACCTCTTCGGTGTCGGTTGAAACATGGTTTGCCAGTCAAGATCCCTCCAGCTCAAGTCAAACAGACGCAAACGTTCTCGCTAAGAAATACTCCACTCTGAAGATGAAAGTTTGTCTGCGATGATTAAGTTGTGAAAAGAACAGAAAGCAGATGGAGAAAAAAACAACAAATCTCTACAGAGGTGGTCACCTAGTCCAGACAATCCATGCATGTGATCAGTTCTTCAGCAGTTGTGCAGGCGATTTGTTAGTTCATGAGCCTAATTAGTGTTGGAGTCACATAAACAGCGTCCGCTGAAGCCTGTAATGGCTCGGTGATTGGTCGCTGCGACTCGCCTTAAGGTTGAGGGAAGACTCTTTAAGTGCGTCAAAAGGAACGAGCACGGAGAGGCGGATTCGGGCAAAACGGAACGGATTCGTTCAGAACCAAACCTACAACAATTTACATACCCGTCTGAGCCAGTAGAAAAGCAGAAGGTACTTTAGTTTGTGAATGTGAATATGTGCCACGACTAGGCGTACAGTTTATTTTCTTTTGTATTGCATTTGTTTTCCGATGTAGCCTATATTTTAGGACGAGTAGAGTCAACCAAATTTCAACCTCATTTGCCATGCGTCTGCAGTAGAGAACCGAGAGGTAAAAAGGAAGAAATTATTTTACTTGGTAAAGTTGTCAGTCATGCCAATCGATATCGGTGATATGTTTTCCAATGTTTGCATTTGGTCGTTCGGTTGTGTTTGATTAGCCTATTTAAAATGCGTTAAAAAGTAATTGCGTATAGGCACTTTCGCGTGCACTTAATTTTTTTTTGATTTCCCATTGAATCGACCCTTTACCGTCACCCATCCCCCATCTTACACGCGCCCCGGCGCTTTGTCTCTCCGCGTTTTCATTTTCTCCGATCTTGTTGTGATTAATTTAGGGTTGAAGGATCCTATGTTTCTATTGGTCCGAGCCTTGGGATGAGGGTTATAAGATACACACAATGTTGTCTGCGCTGTTTGTTTGTCGTATACGGATCTATTATCCACTAAATAGCCATTAAATTACATTCCACAAAATTCCTGCAGTGTATGTTATACCACGTTTGCAATACTTAGTTTGATCGTGATTGCAAATTTAGGATAACATTTAAATACGCGGTTTCGTAATTCGTAGATAATGTCATGTTTTAATGGAATGTGGAAACAATGAACATGCAATGTGTAGACTTTTTAGTGTCATTGATTTATTATATTCAAAACAGAATAAAACAGCGGGATATTTTACATTTTAACTCTTTTAACATGATCATTTACTTCTGGATTTTTGTTGCTTCCAATTGAAAATAATGTGCCTATAGATTTAAATTAATGAAATTCATTAATTAAATGAATTTAATAAAAAGGATAGGCCTAATTATAAAATAGCCTATAGCAGTTATTTGATGCTACCATGAAGTATCACGTTAACTTTAAGTAGCCTACATAAATAAATAAATAAATAAATAAATTAATGAATGAATAAAAGAGTCATAGCAGTTACGTTTCCGATGCGCAGTTAGGACTTTATCCTAAACTTGCAATATCAATGTTTCTTCTTCATATGCGTGGTTTGTCTGGATGCGCTGGCTTATGAGTGACTATGCTGTATTGTTTTGCTGATAAGTTTACACTTCTTAAATGCACAGAATATTATCCAGTAACGTTCATTTATAAATTAACGCCATAATAGTGCACCATTCAATATTATTATAGTTTTAGGCCGGCTTTGATAAACATCCAAGGTTCATAGAAAAGTTATTGATTTTTGTATTTTGTAAAAGGGTGATTTAAAAGGTAAAACAATGAAGTAGGACAAAATTAAAACCCAACAAGAAATATGTCATCCCAAGAATTTGACTTTAGACTGGGGTATTGCTTAAGTTTTTAATTATTTGCAAGGATATCGTAAATAAGGCTTTATTCACACGGTCTATCTGTAACCTAGTACAAACAAATAAGTACAAACTGATCACCCTCAAGTGTGCAAGTAACGTGACCCCAACTCATGAAAACCGGTTAACTGTTAAGAGATCGAAGTACGCTAGAAAAGTCCTAACCATCTGCTTTAATATTAAACTTAGTGGCCTGGTGGCCCTGTGAATGTTAATAGCCTACAGGATGTTCTTCATACGCTGACTCGTGCCCGAAAAACGATTTATCTGTGTTTAAATTATAGGCTACGTAAACAGGCGTTGCACTACAGTAAAGAGTACAACCTGTCATATTGCTTAAATACCGATAGCGATTCTTGCTATTTAGCAATCATAACTCAAAGAAGCTAATAATAACAACAATAATGATACAGTAGGTCTAGTCACTAGCATTATCATCATCACCATCGTTGCAGTCGTCGTCGTTGCCGTTCTCAGCAACATCAAGTTTAAATTCTATTAGGCTAGTAGTTTTCACAAGAAACATTCCTTTCAGACTCCAAAATGCTGCTTTGTTGCTAAACGTTTTTATTACTTTGTTTTTAATTTCCGTCTTTCTATTACCAAACTACAAATGAGAATAGATTTTATTAAGTGCTGTTTTCAGCAGGGAACTTAAAAAAAAATATATATATATATATATATATATTTCTTCTCAATGGCAACGTGCTGACAGCAATTCATTGATTATTATTATTAGTATTATTACTATTATTATTATTACATGCATATTTATTCAGAATAAAACAGAATACCTGAATAGAGCAATAGTGCACTTCTCATCTTCTTAAACTATACTAGAACATACTGGCTGAAACCCTGCAATATTTTATTTATTTTCTTGAACTTCTGGGTCTCAGTTTGATTAAAACTAGATATTTCGTGTGTGTTGACCGATTCAGACGGTCACACATGCACATCCACTGTGCCATCTTTTGGCCTTCAAGAAAAATGCACCCAACAGATTCGCTAAGGATTATATATATGAACAAACACGTGAAAACGTGAAACCATGGATGAGGATTTTACATGATTGTATGCAGCCGCATACAATAACATTAAAGGGGAGAAAGTGCTGCGTAAAAGACTGCGTGGTTTAAGAGAATGTGTAGATTAGATATATCTATGAGCTTTCGCTCTTTTCGTCAAGCGCAGTGCACTACTGGCCTCTGTTGGCAGGATTGTGGAAGCACTGTCAGTTCAGTTATTGAGCCTGGCATGGGCATTAGTTTACCAATACAATTGCAGTTGAATATCGTTATTTTGTTTTTGATAAGTGTTTAAAATGTTCAACCTAATATGTATTTTTCTATGTGCTACTTGTCGGCAGTCAACTGAATACTGCATCATAGCAACAGAATGATCAAAAATGGAAAAAGTCGAAGAAAATGTTATCAGGTAATTATTACAAAACGGCAACAACAAGAACAACAACAATAATAACAATAATAATAATAATAATAATAATAATAATAATAATAATAATAATAATAATAATAATGTTTTTTGTAGGTTGTTTAAATTTGTTCTATGAACACGCACTTCTTGACCACCCCAGACCTGATCTCCCTCGATATGCCGGTACGGGCTTGCACTCAGTTCTGTTAGGCCATTTTCATTCGCCTTAATCGCTGAATGCTGTTTCATAAGGAGGTCGAAGGAGAAGTACAAACTCAGTGGTGTGATATTTAGGAATGTTGAAGAAACGAGTGGACAGTTGACAGGTAGCCTATTATCCACTTTTGGAATTATACACGGGCCGGTTTACATTCAGACAGCATCTGTGTTACATTCAGACAGCATCTTCGTGTAAATTGTTTCAAATCAACTTGGATATATGACCAACGCTATTTTGAGATAGATATGATACATAAACATTCTCTAAGAAAAAAAAATCTGTAAGATTTATGAAAAATGTCCTATAGGAGTATTTGCAATATATGTGGTGGCCTATTTTCTAAATTAACCTGTGATATGGCAGGAGATATATTGCCTTTGATTTTTATTAAATATAAACCACAATATAGGCTAACGCATTAGGCTAAATGTAGCCTAACCTGAAATGTTAAGTGGTCTATTATCCTGGTACCTCCCCTTAGGTCTGTCGTATTTTCAGGATTGTTAGGTCACTTGTACTGACCCCGCGGTAACCCTGAACCAAACATATTTGGGGCTTGTTTATACACATGTGTGCGTGCGTGCGTGTGTGTGAGTGTGTATTCAAAAAAAATAAAACGGAACATATAGGCTAGGCTATAGGCTCAAAATGACCAGCTGAATAGACTTTGCAAACGCAAAATGTAAACTACTTCAATTTGTAGGCTACTTAATTTAATACAAATACATTAAATTATGTTCAAGCTGCATTTCAAAACAGGTAGTTTTCCTGCATGTTAATTCTCGTATTAGAGTTGCAGCATTAGGTTACGGCAACGTCTCAGTCTCACATCGAGCACGGCGAGAGGGAGAGGGCGCATTCACTGTCTATTTTAAGGTAAAATAAAACAGCAGGTGCTAATATTAATACTATTGCACGTTCAATATGTTCAGGCCCATTGTCACAAGTTTTACAACACACGATTTGCTATGGCCTATAAAAAGTTTGAAATTATGTTCAGAATATACATTCTGCCATTTGTATTCAGTTATATAGAAACTATACTATAGGCTATGAATGATTTTGAAAGCTAAAGTTTTAGGCCCATGTAATGTTGCAATATTTATTTATCCAACTTAAAAGATAGGATCCTAGAACACCTAGGATCTCATAATTTAACGATGTGTAGTAGAGCGTGATTCTCAAGTCGGTTCTTTGATGGATATAGCCCTGTTAAAAAGCTTTTTCTTTTAGACGGTAACCTATAGGTGTGTTGTAATATTCCTGTTTAAACTTGATGACATAGTTTTGTCTAGGGTAGCATATTAATTTGATTGTATACAGGCCTATTCTCTAGAAAGGTGGGAAAAAAGGTTATATACATTTAGGCTACCATTCAGAATGTATACAGCTTAAATGACGAACGGCCAGAAAAACTCGAGAAAGACTACTCACAAATTATTCTTAACAGCCATTTACCATTACCACAGATTATATCTCGTCTTGCACAAAACTGAACTCCCTGCACAGACCTCTATTGCAAAAACACATATTTCTTCACTTTTTGACCATGCGCTATTACCGGCGGTCTGACAGAACGGGCTACCTCCTGAATACTGCTCAGTGCGCACTCCAAATACTCATATCTTGAGGATCTCAGCATGTCCTCGTGTATGCGTTTGTGTGTGGGGAACAGTGTGTTTATTTCTTTTTTCTTTGTTACAAAAAGTGTTAATGTGTCTGTACGTGTGTGTATGCCTCATTAAGACTAAAAATAATTTCTTTCTTGTTTTATATCAGGCAGCATTTTTTTCCCTTCAAAGCATGCTGGAGTAGCCTAAATATAAACTGATCCCAACCTCAAGATTCATAGTAGCTAGATTTATTCACCAATATATCCGGACGAGACCTCTTGGATCGTAAATATGAATGCTTAAAAAATGGGACTATAAATCTTCATCCCAGATAATTTGTCAGAAACAAATTGCTAAAAAAAATAATTTAATTTTAGATGGCAAGCAAATTTGGGATAGCTAAAAGAATATCATTAATACAAAGATGTATTGATTGGAAGACCTGTAATGTTGGCTTAACCTTACGTACATATTTTCACACTAAACCATTCATACTTTAGATCATAGGACTACAATATTGTTAGTAAATAAGAAGACTAGGCTACCTGAAAACACAAATTCAGCCGTGGTACAGGAAGAACGCCAAGGTCTTACTTTGTTCATACAGGAACTCAAACCACCAGATAAGTAGGCATAGGCCTGCCACCGGCTTTGTAATGCAATACTTTACTGTTCTGAGTCTACAAATATCTAATTTCCCCAAAACTATTCCCCTCATACTATCATTATACAAGGGAGGTTTCACCGTCAGGCGCTAAATTTCATTTTTAACAGCTTTACGGAATGTATAAGCTGGCTGTGAACCAGAAATAACGGTGTGTTCAAACTATATATTCACCTCCTACCATCATGTTTTATCAAAACTCAACAGTTGGCAAACAGCTGCACTGGAAATCGAACACAAGTTTATTTATTGTTTACGTCCTCCGTTTGTTGTGTCCTCTATAGCTAAGGAAGTTCTGGGTGGATTTCCCGAAAGGTGTCGTAGAGCAATATATATACAGTGCCCTCCACTATTATCGGCACCCCTGGTAAAGATGAGTTAAAAGGGTTATTAAAAAAATCACCGTTTGGTGAATTAGATTAATCTCACACTGAAAAAATGAGAAAAATCCAACCTTTAATTGAAGTAAATTTATTATGAGAGAAAAAAAATCCCTCATCAAGAAATAATTATTTTTAACAAAACCACGTGTGCCACAATTATTGGCACCCCTGCATTTATTTATAGAATAAAGTAATCATGACTTCCTGATGTCTGTGACCCAACAACATCGAAAGACCTATTTTCTGGTACTCTTACAAGCGATACGATAACGTCTCTGCATTTGATTGGATCTATATGGGAATTGGGGGGTGGGACTAGATTTAGCTGTAAATTACACTGGAGTAGTATGGAACACATGGTCGCCTAATGGCTCTAAGTCGTCAAGGGTCTGACGTATCAAATAAGCCTTAAACAATCACTCTGCTGCCAGAAATACAGTAGATATGGATGGAAAACTTTAAGGGGTTCTTCTTCTGACTTATTTTCCATAGAGTTCAATAGAAACATTTGTCAGGAGAAACAACCCTTAAAGTGATCCATCCATATCTACTGCATATCTGTCAGCAGAGTGATGGTTTGAGTCTCGTTAGATACCTCAGGCCCTTGATGACTTACAGCCATTTTACCAACCATGTATTCCATACTGTTCCAGCATAATTTACAGCTAAATCTAGTCCCACCCCACAATTCCCATAGAGATCCATTCAAATGCAGAGACGTTATAGTATCGCTTGCAAGAGTACCAGAAAATAGGTCTTTCGATGTTGTTGGGTCACAGACATCAGGAAGTCATGATTACTTTATTCTATAAATAAATGCAGGGGTGCCAATAATTGTGGCACACGTGGTTTTGTTAAAAATAATTATTTCTTGATGAGGGATTCTTTTTCTCTCATAATAAATTTACTTCAATTAAAGGTTGGATTTTTCTCATTTTTTCAGTGTGAGATTAAGCTAATTCACCAAACGGTAAATTTTCTATAACCCTTTTTACTCATCTTTAACAGGGGTGCCAATAATAGTGGAGGGCACTGTGTATATATATATATATATATATATATATATATATATATATATATATATATATATATATAATTTATTGCATTTACGTTTCATCTTCAATCTGATCAAACAAATAATTTATATATATAAAATAAAATAATGTATATATATATATATATATATATATATATATAGTGTATATCTTGAAGTATCTCTCGAAGAGCATTGTGAGTTTCACGAGGGATTTCCGAAACGTGTCGTGGCCCACCTAGTAGGCCTACGTGAAATCTGTCGTGCTCGTGAATTCACGACGTCTTCTGACGTGTCTTGAGATTAGTATAATGCCTTGAATGTGATAAGTGTGGTTAACACAGTAACGATGATTGTAAAAGTTATGAAAAAACACTCCAGCATTTTTTCCACACCTCCCCCCAACATGAAATATATATCCAAATAAGATTATATCATTGATGGATATTTTTCTTGCATTTTTTACTTGCTGCTGTCTCATTATGAGCTGATTATTGGTAGACTCAAATTGGATTTTGTTAGAATATCACTTTTCTTATCTTAGTCAGTTCTTGAAGACCCGACCTGGATTCATTCTGTTTTCCATGACAACATTTGTTTGGCAGCGGAGGCCATGTAAATTTTATGACATTTTATGACATTTAATCCGCATAAATGGCGGAAATGGCTCTGCGACCTGCGTGTAACATTTTTAGTTTATAAAAGTCTTTGATTCTTGAACCCCAATATATGAGAACTGAGTATATATTTTTACAGCCTGGGCAAATTGATGAAATTTCGATTATTTTGTGAGAAATTATAAAATATTGCATATGATACAGCAAATCAATATATAATGCTATTCAATACAGCTTTGACAGCTTCCTTAGTCCAGTAGCCTAGTTACTGGGGAAGGCGGGGTTTCCTAAGTGTATCTTCAAGTAAGTCGTGAAGTCAATGTCTTCAAGACATGCTTTCGGAAACCGTCGCCAAATTTTCACAATATAGCCTAGCCTATCTTTTAGAAGTATAGCCTAGCCTACTTGAAGTAGCCTATCTAGTGAAATCTCAAGAAGTGTAGTTATAGGGAAACTCAGCCCTATTTACTAAATCTGGAGCTTCTGGAGTTTCTAAAACTATAAACAATGTAAATAATAATAAACAGTTTTATATAACATCAAACTGTGGGTACGGTTTCTGTTTTCGGTTATCTGACCTTTTTCTTGAGTAGCCTATACAGCAAAATCTTCAGTGTAAAATCAATTCTGATAGAGTAGCCTACTTTTACCTCTAAGGGTAGGGCATATATAGTCCTTAATAATAATAATAATAATAATAATAATAATAATAATAATAAGTGATATTACTCCCGCTGATAAGATAAAAGCAAATAATGGAAGATAAAGACTATTAGAGCCTATACGAGTCTTTAAGTTAGGCTAACTGTGTACAAATACAGTAGGCCTATAAATAGTCTCAGCACCCAAGCGGTGTTCCTGGTATTGCTCATAAGGCTTGGCATACACCTGGTGATTCTACAACCGCTAAAAAGCATGGAAGTGTAAGAAGACATTTAAACACATATGGTTATTTGCACCCCCTCCAAAGAACATGTGGCTTTAATAGTGCCTCTGTTATGGTAAGCACGTGTTACCTTTTATGTGACCTCGCATGTATTACTCATTTTCTCTCAAAGAAAGCTCGGGTCGACAAAGAATTTATTACCGTCACAGAGAATGGAAATCAGTGAATTTTTAGAGCTTTCGGGGGTTCATGAACTGGTGTATTAGAGTTTTTAAACAGTGGGAGGAAATACATGTAATACTTTGCTAACATTCTTAATCATTTCCAACAATGTTAGACTTGCCCTTGCGTTTGTCTGGCTTCAAGCGCGGCCGAAGCTGCAGAACCATTGGAATGTAGCCTACACGCCAAGACGAAGACCTGTCTTCTTCGCATTGTATCTGGTCACATATTATTTTTGTGAACTCAAGCTGAATTATTTAAGGTGACCGCCAGTAATGTGGGATTCCAGAGGTCTCCCCCTTTCGTTGCAAGCATAATATTTAACTGGTAAATGATGCAATACAGCAACATTATGTTCGTTATGAGGGATATTTCCTGTTCTCTAAAAGTGCTACTCAACTGTGGAAAATTGCAAGGCTAAAGGCGACATCAGATTAAAAGGGAAAAACGTAAACAGCCTATTTATGTGGCGTAATATACGGCACATTAGCGACTGTATCGTGACTTTTACAGTCACTATAGGCCTAGTTACAATTTCTATCCCACACACCATAGCCTACTGAACAGCTTCTGTAGCTAGAATGGCAAAACAAGGCAAACGTGTCTCAAAGCGTAAGTATGGCCTCTCCGCTAACTTCCATTGACTACACATTATTAGCTATCGCTTCACATTTCTATTTCTTATTTAGACCCAACACTAGGATTTTCATTCGATAGGCATAAACAAACATTCCGAACAACCACCAAGCTTCTGCATTCCTTGACTCAGTTCCATTGTCTACAGCAGCACAGTCTGCCAGAACCAGGCCAGAACGCAGTGTGTCTAAAACATTGTATTTAAAATATCGAATGAGCGCACATTCGACTTTTCCTAGAATATAACTGTCTCTGAAATTTAATATTTGCTAAAAGCTAGCTACTAAAATTAAACTGAATTCCATTAGGCTACTTTATAGCCTACGTCTGTAAAACATCTAGCATACAACTTCTGGACCATTGTTCTGTTGTTACAATTAGATTTTGATTTTTATATCACTCTCGCAGACAGCCTCACAGTTTGAAATGACCATCTTCCATTTTTATGCCCAGTTTTAAGTTTCTCAAGTTGTAAGACTTATGGCGTTAACATCTGCTTCTGACCTGTTATTTGGTCTGTGCATTTTTTTCTCTCTCTTTTTTTCTGAAAAAGGAGGAGGCCAGCTGTTATGTTACGCCCAGAGCAATCGCTTACTAATACAGCCTACTTCAGCCTCACTCCTGTGTCCAATTTAAATATGCTCTGGGACACATTGACATGGATTTCTACTTTTGCAAGGATATATGTGTGAATACAATACGTCTTATTGCCGTTTTATCGTATGGGCGCATGAAGACACATTTTTTCAATAACGTTTAAGGTTTGCCTGACATATAAAGAAGATTGACAGACATATAGGTTTTATGGTTAATTCTGCTAAACATCGCGGATTATGATACGCATAGGCCTACAGGACGCTAACCCCATCACGTTAATTTATGCCCATGCGTATTAATACTTTATAAATAGACTAGGCTACTTATAAATAAGTAACAACGACTCATTTTCATTTGACATAATAAAGGGTTTTCACTATCAAACAACTAGGCCTAACATTTTGTCCATTAGCAAAGATAGGGTGAGACGTTACAAACTGCGACAATTAAAATCATTGGGAATAAGTGATGGTAAATGAGAAATCCAAATGGCTGTTCAGCGCGCAGGACCGTTTTTACTATTGGTCTACGAATCTGAAACACCCGCTGACAACAATAAACCTTTCGCAGACTCAAACAAATTAATTCCATTGGAATTCCTTTGATTTTTGTCAGGAACATTGTGGATGTTTTTCATATACCACTCACGCTGGCGGTTTTTTCTGCTTCCTTTTTGATGTGCGCGAAACTCTATCTCTTTCTCTCTCTCTGTCGCACACACACACATACACGCAAAGAAGGAGCGACACGTCAACTAAATAAAATGCAGGCTTAATCAGGTGTCCGGAGAGGTCAGTTTGATTTCAAAACATTAATTCAAATTAAACGGAATAGTTCGAAACTAATGTTGTATAGGCATAAGTTGTTGCAATTTCCGATAATATGTAGCCTAATGATCTTGCGGAGATACCTTCATATCCTTTAGGCCCCCATACACAGGAACAGGCAAATCAAAAACAAACTATGCAACCAACGTTAGACATGTTCACGACGTGACGTAATCTTAGCCATTGGACGGCCAAAACCATGATTAGATTTAGGCCTATACCTTATAAGTAGGCCTATAACAAACAGGTTTGAATTCATTGGCTAAATTACACTGATTATACTGCGAACAATAACATTTTCTGGCTTTTGGTGACTAACCCCTGTGGGTTGGTCAGCAGAAGTTAAATCTCCTTAATTAGCCTGATTAATAATGCAATTAAACCATTTTAAAGGGCATGGCTGCTTTCAGCGAGAGTATCAAGTGGATTTCCTATAGAATTTTAAATGCCGGGGCTTTTGAAAAAGATCGAACACATTGCAAAACGCATATAAAAATCATTTTGCGACTTAATTATCAAATGAGCTTCCAATGAGTTATATAATTATTGTAGGCCTAGACGAAATTGGATTGTTTATTTAAGGAGGCATGATATTCTACATAATCCTGTAGCCTATATCTGTTTATGTATATAGATCTACATAACATTTCTTCTGGCACTGTCACGAACCGCAAAATGCCTTAATTTTGACTAAACTGGTGTATGGCGACATCTTGTGGTGATTTCACTACATGTATATTAACATTTAACCAAAATGGTAACAAGTGTTTTCTATTAAATGATAAATAAAATTATTTTAAAAATCAGTGTTTAATGAAAACTCACATAACTTCGCAGGAAGAATTACAAGTCAGTCCATATACCCAACATGGCATAAACTTCGCCTCGTAGTAGCACAGTAACACTTTTATATCAAACCTAAACATTTTCATAAAAATAACGAGGCCTACACACCATAAAGGCCTGGAGAGAGAGACAGAGTGCGTGCGACCCGTCTCACAGCAGAGTAAACTTGTCCAATGGCTACCTTGAGAACCAAATTGAACAAATTAGTTTTCTGGACGCTGCCCCTAAAATGTAAGTTTCTTCTACAATTAACAAAATGGACTGTCGGCATTAAAATGCTATTGGATATTCTATAAATGTAGGGCAAAGCAATTGATTTTTTTGGTTTTCTGAATTAGTGTGATGTCACTTCCATGAAATTTTCAGATGGAGACCAAATTTTCTAATTATTTTCAAACCGCACAAAGGCATTCTATATACATTTATATATATATATACACTACTCACAAAAAGTTAGGGATATTTGGCTTTCGGGTGAAATTTATGGAAAATGTAAGTTCACGCTACAGTGATATTATACGTATCATGAAAGTAGGGCATTTAAGTAGAAGCATGCAATGGTGATTTCCTCATCTCAAACAATTTATTGAAACAAAAGCCAACAACAGTGGTGGGTATACCACAACAAAAATGTCAATGTCTCAATAACTTGTCATGTGCCCTTGAGCATCAATTACAGCTTGACAACGACGTCTCATGCTGTTCACAAGTCGACTTATTGTCTGCTGAGGCATGGCATCCCACTCTTCTTGAAGGGCGGCCCTCAGGTCATTGAGGTTCTGGGGTACAGAGTTACGAGCCTCTACACGGTGAGTCAGCTGATCCCATAGGTTTTCTATGGGATTCAGGTCTGGAGAAAGTGCAGGCCACTCCATTTGAGGTACCCCAGTCTCCAGCAGCCTTTCCCTAATGATGCGACCTCGATGAGCTGGAGCATTGTCGTCCATGAAGATGAAATTAGGCCTGTGTTGTTCATGCAGGGGCACAATGACTGGATTAATGATGTTATTCAGGTAGTATGGGCTTGTCACTGTACCATTCACAAAGTGTAGGGCAGTTCTGTATTGACTAGACACACCTGCCCACACTGTAACACCGCCACCACCAAAGGGTCATCTGGTGACAACAGTGGCTGATGCATAGCGCTCTCCTTGACGTCTCCAACATCGTTGGCGGCCATCATTTCTGCTCAACGTGAATCGACTTTCATCAGAGAACAGCACTGAGGCCCACTGGTCCCTCGTCCAGCGTAAATGCTCCCTGGCCCATGCAAGACGATGACGCCTGTGCCTGGTGGTGTGGTCAGGTACCCTTGCAGGTCGTCTAGCACGCAGACCACGCTGATGTAAACGGTTTTGAATGGTCTGACGTGACACTTGGGTGCCTCTCACCTCCCTTAAATGTGCCTGGAGTTGAGTGGCATTCATCATCCGGTTCCGCAGGGCACTGTTCACAATGAAGCGGTCATCAGTGTGGGATGTGGCCAAAGGACGTCCACTTCTATGCCTTTCTGTGACTCTTCCAGTCTCTCTGTATCTCTGTTGCAACCTGCTGATGACACTCTGTGACACTCTAAGCTCAGTGGCCACTTCCCTCTGAGAACATCCTGTTTGAAGCCTCGCAATGGCGAGGTACTGTTGATCAATTGTTAGGTGTCGTCTTGGTCTCATGATGTCAAAATGTGAACAGCATGATGAAGAGGACTGTTTAAATACCAATTCTAATTGAACCAGGAAATTTATTGGTCGATTCATGGATCAAACACCTGTTGTGAATTTTGCCGTTCAGCTCCTTGTTAGAGAACAGCAAGTTGTGCAAAAAGTACTGAAACATTGAATAGTTGGACATGTGCATTCAAAAGTTTAGAGAAGGTCAAATTAATTTCACCTGTAAAGGTTATAGTGCATTTTAGGTTCATCCAGAAATTTCACCCGAAAGCCGAATATCCCTAACTTTTTGTGAGTAGTGTATATATATATATATATATATATATATATATATATATATATACACACACACACACACACATTGATGAATGTTGCCATTTGTTGTACAAAAAGTTCTAAATGGTAACTACTGTGTTCCATGTTTGTTGTTAAAGTGTTTAAAGTGTTGCTTTAAACAACCGTACAGACCTGTAATATGACCTACTTAGCAGTGCACAGATGGAAGATGCAGAGTAATGGCAGTGTTTAGCTTACACAGATCTTACTCTGTTAAAGACAAGTAAACCCAAAATATCTTCCCAAGAGTATTGATGTCTCGAGAGCATGTACATTCCTAAGCCTGAAAAACACCACGCTTCATAGTTGAAGACGGCAGTTGTCTTAAAATGGAAATGCTTGGCAGTTTACATTAAATTGGGTCTTCATGGTAATCAAGTGGAATTGCAACACAAAGCATATACATTCTCATGTATACCTTTTCGGCCATTTTCCAGTTTTCCCTCTTAATTCCGCTGACAGATTACCCCCACATGCAAGCAATCAATGCTTTTTCTGGATGCTGACCAAAAAAATTGTACCTACTCATCTTAAACAGTATGCAAACGCAAGTTCCCTCACACTCAAGTCTATCCTCACGACAAAAATCGAAAGACAGATTGCAAATAACTAGTTTAGTGAGTCTAACCCATTTTATGAACACTGAACAAAGCTGCAGTCATGGTGCCGCAGTTATTATAACTGCACACGTGTTATATGCAGTACTTTATCCCCCTTATTGCCATCAGCCCAAAAATAAATCCTACATTTTCACAAAGTATAAAAAAAAAAATGAAAGCCAAAAGTTGAGCAAATTACTTTTATTAATAAGAGTGGCTTTGTCTAAAAGCATGCAACCGTGTGAGAATCTACAACTAGTCGGAACAGCTGCTGCATGGACAGGTATAGAAGCTACAGCAAACTACTGGTACACAGGAAAGTAGGAATTCATTTCACTGCTCAAAAGTTACTTAAATGTTGATATAGCTGGTGGTGAAAAAATACCCCAAAGAACCACACAGTAAATATTTTGCGAGAGACAAATTAAATACTCTACGCATGCAGAACAAATTGAGAATGAACTACTTTCATAAGCAGATTAAGAAGCCGTTTGTTTTTTGTTTTTTTTCCCCTCAAGACAGAATTCATGCCAAAGTGGGGCTGGATTGGAAAAAAAAGGTACATTTTGGCTTTATGGGAACAGCTTTTTAAACTGTTGACTAGTTTTGAGACAAGATGCCACGGGCCTGCCCCCGAGAGCCAGGGCAGGGTGATCAGAGGAGCCCAGGGATGCCGTTGGGGGGGCTGTGTTTGGCGGTCAGCGGCGGACGGTGGTCCAGCCGTCGTCGTCAGTTTCGTTCTTGGTGCGGCGTGGGTTCTCGGCGTCTTTGTCCGAACGCCAGGACGACTTCTCAGGGTCCTGCTCCCGATTGGGCTGGGACCTCGATGGGGTGTCCTGCTCCTCCCCCTTGGACTCCTCCGTCTTGTCGTCAGCACCGCGGCGCCAGGAGCTGCCTGTGGGCACACAGGTGCATTGTGGACCATCACAAAAATGAACCCGAATACGCACTGTGTGCCGCCAAACCTTATTGGCCAGCAGGAACAGTAGGAGGGGTCTGGCTAATTAAACCTGGGATGATCTGGCTGACCCAGCGATACCGTCACGGTGCCCAGGTGAACCGACAGCAGCAGAATTATTGGACATATATATCTGGATTCTGTACCTACACCAGCTCGTTTCCAATTAATCTCAACCCAAAGGCCCTCCTCGCTGCTCCTTAAGAGTGCACTCTCTCACTCTCTCACTCTCTCACTCTCTCACTCTCTCACTCTCTCACTCTCTCACTCTCTCACTCTCTCACTCTCTCACTCTCTCACTCTCTCACTCTCTCTCTCACTCACTCACTCACTCTCTCACTCTCTCACTCTCTCACTCTCTCACTCTCTCACTCTCTCACTCACTCACTCACTACTTGCCAAGCCAAACACCACCCCACCTTCATCTTGGTCTCTGGCTGGGAGTTTTGGTTCACGGTCCTCTCTACGGTCTCGGTCACGACGGTCACGGTCATCGGGTCTCTCGCGATCGCCACGGCGATCCTCGCGGTCCTCGCGGTCGTTGTCCTCACGGCGAGAGTCCCTCCAACTACTGCCCCCTCCAGTCCCTCCAGTCTCTCCAGTCCCTCCAGTCCCTCCAGTCCCTCCAGTCCCTCCAGTCCCTCCAGTCCCTCCAGTCTCCTCAGCCCCACCCCGTCTCCAGCCTCCACCACTCTCCTCCCTGAAACAAGCAAAGAGCAATTATAGCTCAGGTCAATGCAATGTAAACAATGCATTTTCCACAAACATGATTTTCTGTATAAATTTGGAATGGTCTAAAATTACAATTGACGGGGCAGAAACAAAACGACATGACAAACAAGAGAATTGCTGTAGAAATTGAACAGCGCTTCAGGACCAGGGCTGGGAAGACGTAGAGGGACTCACCGTGGAGGACGGCGGTCCGTGAACCGGTCAGTGGCTTCTTGCTCATCAACATCGTTGGGATTATCACTCTCACGGGGAGGCCCCCAGCTATCCTCGCGGGCTTTCTCCCTCTCCCTCCATCCACCTGCAAAAGCCGCCATCAGAAGCCCTTTAAAGTACCTCTCACGCACACACGCGGGTACAATTCCCACACTCCTGACACTTCCATCACCCGTTAAAGGCAGTGCGTGGACAAATCTAACAATAGTTACAATTGTAAAGCTGATGCACCAAACTTGTACTGTATCGACACTTATTCCCTTTTCTTTCCGTTCTGGCCTCCTATTTCTCCATGGAAGCTCTCACAGAACCCACATACCTGGCCTGCCCAGGGGTTTCCAAGGTTTTTCATCTTCTTCAGGACGAGAATCTTGGTCATCACCACCTCTCCAAAACGGCCTTTCATCATCCCCCCCTCTTCTGGGGCCCCTATCATCATCAAAGCCCCTCCTGGGGCCCCGGTCTTCATCGAAACCTCTCCTCGGGCCCCTGTCCTCATCGAATCCTCTCCTGGGGCCATCATCGAATCCTCTCCTGGGGCCATCATCGAATCCTCTCCTGGGGCCACGGTCTTCATCACCCCCTCTCCTCAAAGGACGGTCATCGTCTCCGGCCCGGCGGGGAGCGCGGTCATCGTCGAAGCCTCTCCTTGGGCCTCGGTCATCGGCCATGGCCCGGCGGGGGACGTCCCCTCCTCTCCTGAAGGGTGGCTCCCTCTCCTCGTCTCGAGGGGCCTTCTCCTCATCGCGGCCCTCCTGACGCCAGTCTCTGAAGCACACAAATGCAGGTTAAACGCCTCCTCTGGTCTTCTGCAGAGCCATCAGCTCAGAACAGGAAATCAACACTCAAACATGCATTCCAGTATTACAACGGCAATAGAACACTTACTTGGATTCAATTTCCTACCCAATCACTTAATTTAAACCTTCAAAGCCTTTTCTACTTATAGGCACACTTATTAAATGGGACCAAATGACACAAATGTGATATGGCTGATTGTTTATGGGGACCTGTGGGCAGAGCTCGTGCACTCACCGCTCCGGCACTGGACGCCGCCACTCCGACTCCCCGCCTTCATTGCGCTTCCTCCAGCCTCCTTCCTCTTTCTCAGGCCATTGCTGATCCTGGACCAGGACAGCACATCAGGTCAACTCAAAGCTAACCATTTTTATTAGCCAACTTACATTTTGAACATTCTTTCATGTTTATTAACCTTATGTAATATAATAAAGCAAGTACAATAAAGCAAGAGAATGTTACATTGAAAAGGACACCTTGTTGCCAAATCTACTTTGAATACAAACTTACCAGGCCTTTAAAAGCAACTCCATTGTCCCTGCTGTCCTTACATATGGGGTTACAGTGTAATGATGAGCACTACAAATCCTGACACTTGATCACTGTCACTGATGCTGCCAATTAGCACATGTACCCATTGTTTATCTGCAGCGATAACATGGACAGGCTAGCCAACTACTGCGGAAACAGCAGGGCATGTAAATGGCAAAGCAATGACACGCCCAAAAGCAATGAACCTGGATAGGATTTCAGGGAGCTAATTAGGTGTGCTCTGAGTGTAATCGAACAGCACCTGTACACATCTGCTCTTGATCTTATAGCTTCCTTGCGCTAAAGATTTCCGTACTGCCTTCAGCGCAACTGACAGACGAGCAATGCTCATTTTTGTTTGAGCACTCACACTGGAAGCACGTACGCCAATGAAGGTCGATTCTGTGTGTATGTGTGTGTGTATGTGTGTGTGTGTGTGTGTGTGTGTGTGTGTGTGTGTGTGTGTGTGTATGCGTGCGTGCGTGCGTGCGTGGCAGACAGCACTGATGGCGCACCTTGCCCGTTTTTTCTTCTGGGACTCTCCTCTCCTCCTCCCGGCGGCGCTCCCTCTCCTCGATCTCCTGCTGCCGCGCTCGTTGCTTGCGCTCCTGTTCCTCCAGCTTGCGCAGACGCTCCTGGTACTCCCTCTCCTCCTCCTCTCTCTGCTCCTGCTCCAGCCGCTCGTGCTCCTCCCGCTCTAAGATGCACATCGGGGGGTCAAGGGTCAGACAATAATACATTTATCACGCCTGAGGATTTTGCCGGACGTTTCCTCATTATTAATTGAAGCACTGACAACCCTCTGACAACACCTGAACCTCTGAACTTTAAAATGTGTTTGACAGCTTCGGAAATGAGCGTGAATCTCGGATGAGCCTCCCTGACGTGTGTGATCAAACAATCACCTTTCTTCAGCTGCTCCTCGTGGATCCTCTGAGCATCCTCCTCTTTCTGACGGTAGTAAGTGTTGCGCCGGTCTTCTTTGCGCTGTTTCTTACGCTCCTCCAAACGCTTCTTACGCTCCTCAACCAGTCGCTCTTCGAATTGCTTCAGTTTTTCCTGTGAAGACAAAAGTTCAGTTTCAGTTCAGGAACACCAGAACTTGACTTGTTGTTAGATACATGGGTGAATGCATGTATATTTCTGCTGCAAGGTGCCCTACTTACTGTTCTAAACATCTGAGATAAACTGTCCTATCAACTTGAAAGTAGTATAGGGTGCCCAAACCTGCTCCTCACTTGTTCAGCTACACCTGATTTTATAGAAGCCAACAGCTTATGACTATTTTTATTTAATTATGTTCATGTTTCAGCAATGGGCGCCAATATAAGGATTCAGCAGTTTCTTAAATGATAGCCCAGAAAACACCCATGGAGGACTACTTTACAATCACTGCGTCTTTAAAAGAAAATCCAAGAAAGTGTAAAGGACCATGTCTGCAAATGGCAGGCATGAAGAAGCAGGTTGAACTGAGCGGCTGGATAGCCTACAGAGAAGGTTTCTGAAAGTCAGTACAGACTCACCTCGTAAATGAAGCTGCGGGCAGCTGTAATCTTGGACACAAAGTTCTCTTTGTCCTCCATCATGCGGGACATTCTCTGCTTGTGCTCGAGGGCCTTCTCCCGTTCCACCTTCATATTGCTGATCTGTAGAAGGCATCATTCAGTCAAGTCCGGGGGTACAGACAAAACGATTACAACCAGAAATGTAGTAATGACGCCAAACTAAGTAAAGTTAGGAAAGTTTCAGATTTTTTAACTACTGAATGAAGAAAATAAAATGACAGCTCAAAAGAAAAAAACCAATGGGGGAATGCATGTCCTTACTCTTTCATCTTCCTGTAGTTCCCATAATTCCATGTCTTTGATGCGCTGTTCCTCATACGCCTTCTTGATCAAAGGGATTTCCTCCAGACGCTTGGCCCTTTCGAAGTAGTCAATCTGTGCCAACCAACAGCATGAAAGTTCAGTCATTCCCCATAACGGCTCACTGTATATTCCAGACATTTTAACAAGGCATCTTACAAGTCACCTACAGTGAATTTAAGCAAATGAAAATAAAGATAATTTTACGTAATTTTGGATGTCACTCCATTTCCTTTAAAAAGTAAGTGGAAAAATCTCCAGTTTACAGAAGAGGTTAAAAGTGGAGAGTAACGTGGATCGCTGTGCAGTAACACAGTCAGAATTTAAGCTATACGGGGAGTAACGTAAATGAGAGATGTAAAGTCATGCACAGGGAAGCAAACTGCGGGCTTTCCTCACCTTCTTCTCCTGGTTCTTTAGACGCTCCTGCAGTTCCCTCTTCTCTTTTTCCAGCTGCTCCACCTGCTTGGCCATGATGAAGTCTGGATCCAGCTCTTCCAAGTCCTGCACACAGAGCAGAAACTCTGATCAAACACACGCACGCAGACGCATGCGCAGACACACAAGTGGTATGCTCTGCCTCACACAGAAAATTGCCAAATGGCTCTAGTTCTAACAGAAAATGGTTTTTGTCCATTTAATTCTACCCATAACAACTTATTCAAGCAGGTCAGCTATATGAACCTTACTGGCACTGTCCGCTGACACTGTCAAGGTGGGGGGCTGGAAAAAACAGTTTACACAGCAAGCAGTATGCACACGATCGGGAGACCCATTTCACGAAGCTACAGTTGCAACCGGGCTGGAACAGAAAGCAATCTCCCACACGGTACATAAGGGATCCCCCTCCCTGTTTTCGCAGACGTACCTCGATGTCGATGTCCTTGAAGGCTTTGGCGCCCAGCTCGGTCTTCTTGATCTGCTCCAGCCTCTCACGCACCGTCTTCTTCTTGATCTGCTCGTGCTCCTGCATGATGCGCTCCTTCTCCCGCTCCTTGGCCTCCTGCCGCAGGCGCTCCTCCTCCGCCTTGCGCACCTTCTGCATCTCCGCCTCGCGCTGCTCCAGCTCCTCCTTCTCCCGCTGGATGTTGAGGCTCTCCAGGCGCTCCTTGCGCTCCTCGATGGTCTGCCGGCGGGCCAGGATGCGCTGGTGCTCCTTGCGGGCGTTTTTCACGTAGGCGGCGATGGCCTGCTGGCTCTGCTCGTCGCGCTCTTGCTGTGAGGGGTCAGGGGGAAAACCAAGCAACCATGAGGGATCTTTGAGCAGTACCCACTTCAAATAGAGTACAGTGCTTTATTTCAGAGATGGCAAGTATCCATCTTTGAGCAGTACCCACATCAAATACAGTACAGTGCTTTATTTCAGTGAGGGCGGGCATTTCTGATTTAACCAAAACATAATTTGACTGAATGAGTCAAAGATAAAAGCCGACTCACCAGGATGGTGGCAGGCTTAATGATCTGTATGGCTTTGGCCAGGGAGGAAGACATGGCAGTCAGCTGGTTGCGGATCTGCTCGGAGGGCATGTTCTGCAGGAACGGCCCCACTGGAGAGTCCTCCTTAGTCGAGTAGTTCAAGTCCGACCCAAAACTCAGGGTTCGAGAGGTGTGGTCAATTCGCACCTGGAAAGACAAAATCCTCAATGGATTAATGTGGATTTTTGAATCAGGCAATTACTCTAAAAATAATCCAATGGTTGGAGGCAATGTTGCACAAAGCTTTATTTTACAGTCCTGTTTACATTTTTTAAATTGATTCTGAAAATGTTTTTAAAAACTTTCTTAAAAGATTAAAACACTTTAATCTTGCATGAATCTCTAGAATTGAAGCTGAAATTTCAATAAAACACACATTCACATTGATATTAACATAGGTTGCTTCAAACTGTACTCTACCGAATCATTCAGCATTTCTTTTGTTTACAGCACTCGACTGCCGGATGTCCTCTGAATTTCCTATAAACCTTTTCTGTAGTAAAGCGTCCGTCTCCCTTTGGCATTGTCTTTTGAGCACACTTGCCTGTACAGCACTTATGATGTAGCGTTTACATGCCGTCACACGCAGTAGCTCTATGTATCAGTTATGTGCAGAGCTGACGGTAAGCCGAAGGTTCCCCGGATACCCAGTGATGTACCTGTAGGTCGCAGTGGCGTGCCGCATCCACTATGGAGCGCTCTAGCTGGAAGGCGTCCACAAAGGGAACCAGGGAGGCCAGGCGGCTGAACTCGATACTCTGGTAGATCTGAGCCACCTAACCAGACACAAAGAGAGGGGAGGGGTTATGTCACAGAGGCATCAGGTAACCCAATTAAGAGGGAATCGCATGTCAGGGTGCTCACGGGTAAAACCAGGGCTGCGTTCGGATACGAAATGAATGCTTTCTTCCTGTCGTGCCCTTCCCTTGCTTCAATGTGAATTCCTTTGGAACAAGGGAAGGGAACGACAGGAAGAAGGGATAAAATTTGGATCCAAACGCAGCCCTGGTGGAAGACCCAAGCAAGGCTCCTGTCAAAGACGGTTAGGAAGATCTCACAGGGTCACGTCACCCATTAATCACCAGCGGGGGTCATCTGACGTGTCACTATTAGAGGCGTCTCGGGCATTCCACAGGAAGTGTGGGACACTTAAACCAGAGCAACCAAACTGCACGTGGCATGAGTAATAGGTAAAGACGGACTCACCTGCTGCAGCAGCCTGAGGATGGTGTTGTTCTGCAGGTGGGGGACGTAGTGCTGCAGGTCAGACTCCTTCTCAGCCTGGTCCCTCACCCAGTTCAGCACCTGCACAGACACAGTCCCCTCTAAGAAATGAGGCTTCCTCTTCCTCCACAGCTCCAACACACATTACACGGTGTATAAGATATAGAAAAGGTATTAACTCCTTTGCGTAGATGCATAGTGATAATGGCGCCGGCACCACCATTTTGCTCAACTGAGACATTCGTTGCTCCTGCAGCCAAACTATTAGTGGAAACCACAAACTCTGTGTTTTAACTTTATTGGTAGTCGATTTGTGACGAACTCTGAAGCTATACTGAATAGAGAGTTTCTAAGTGTCACTATTTTCCCATAACAAGTCCATTTAACAAGCACCCCCCACCCAGTCTATACCTACCCATGCGTGACATAGTGGACAATAGCGTCTTAGTGTGAGTTCAGAAATACATTCATTCATCATATAAAATTAGAATTCATTCATAGCAACAAGATAAACCCAACAATAGCCTGATCGTATGCCTAAAACGCAGTGAAAAGCCCTGCTCACTCAAATGCAAATAAACGTGAAATTATTGTCTCATTGTACCACGTATTCTACAATGAATATCTGCTACTAAATATTAAATAAATATACAATCCTACCATTGGTTTTACAGATAGAGGTGTTCCTTTCAAAATTCAGTTGTCATTTATTGTCTGGTACAATCCGTTTGAGAACGGCAGCGTAACGGCAGTTTTCATTTTAACGGTCTGGTATTACGCAAGCTCTATAGAAAAAGCATTAGGGAGGGGAGTATTCCCTTTTCCGATATGCAAGTATTTTTGCGTCTAAAATACCGTTGGTCTCTCTGGCTACATATGTACGTTCGTGTTTCCACTCAAGCACTGTTTTTCCAATGTGTTTGATAGCCCTATTGTTATTTTCGCATTTTGAGTGCATTTCACATACTGTAGTGCAATCGTTAAATGTATTTTTGATGTAGGCTACCGATGTTCATTGAAGATAGAACATTTGCAGGATTTTGCAGATGGTGGAATACAATTTTATTTTCATGTTATCGTACATAATATAGGCTATGGCGTATATACTTGTCACATAGGGCATGGCAAATGCTCATTCCAAATTACTGTGCGTGGTAGATTAATGTAAAACTTTTCCTTGGATGTTCCTAGGAACATTAAAAAAAAAAAAACACTACAGAAAAATGCAATCCCAGGGCAAAGGTATACATACTGTAGACTACTGGGAAAAGTGATGTTTTATTGAGGTACAAGAGTGAATGATTAGGCAACATATTTAGGTCTATGTAACACTGATATCAATGTTTTTATCTTAATCCATCAGAAGGAGCAAATGTATTTGCTTTATAATGGACAAAACTCATTTTATGACATGTTTTGCATAGGGGTTTTGGACCCATAGATATCTACCCCCTATACTGATGAAAATATAGTAATTCCCACTTGAAAATTATGTAAAAGTGAGTTTAATGAGCCAAAACTGTTGATTTGTAGTTAAATGTATCATTTTTTATTTTATTTAGAGCAGTGCACAATTTAGCCATTTGGATAGATTTGGAGACACTAATGGACAACAGGGTACACTGCCTATATTTTGCATCATAGACCTTTAGTAGTTCTGCATATCATCCTCAGATTTTGCACACTTGTGGACATGGAGTTTATGATCCAGGTAATGTATACATATTACCGATTTCATTCATTTTGTTTTGCATTTTTCCAAAGTTTCTTTGCACTTGTGGATTATTTTGACTTAAATTATGCAAATAAACAAATCTAAGTTTGTATTGTAAATGGTACACCTGTCTTGCTTCATTGAAGCCATTTACCAAGTTTATGTGATGCTCACACCTGGAGTTATAAAGCCTTAAACAGAGCACCCCCTAAATAGGTGAGAATTGACAAAATTTGCCATCTGCGCCAAGGGGTTAAAGAATTAAAATGGCAGTTACCTTGGTTACTCTTCCACAAAGTTTCAGAGGGTGAAAGTCAACTTCCAGCCAGTTGTAGAGCTCCTTCACTTCAGGCACAATGTACTGCAGCAGATTGAACCTCACCTGAAATGGAGCGACAGCACAGTGAAAAGAGGCCAGTGGAGTGACCGTGGTCACAGTACGGTCCATTGTACCAAACCCTCTGTGCAGCCAGGTCATGGCACAGTGAAAAGGGGCCAGTGGAGTGACCGTGGTCACAGTACGGTCCATTGTACCGAACCCTCTGTGCAGCCAGGTCATGGCACAGTGAAACAGGGCCCCAGCATTCAGTGACTCTGCTGACAGTACCGCTGAGGCTTCACAAATGTGGGTCGGAGCTGGGCGGGGCGGTACGCACCATGTCGTTGATCAGGCTCTGCCTGGTGGGCGGGGACTGGAGGCCCAGCAGGGTGGCGAGCCGGCGGTGTTTCTCCACGATGATGCCGTCCATGTCCAGGAGGCGGGCGATGTCCGTGCGCTCGGGGGTGATTGGGATGGACAGGGTGGCGAGGAGCACCCGGGTGGACATCCTGGGAAACAGGGAGTGGTTAGCGGTAAACACAGGGCAGTCAAACCCACTTCACACCTGGAGCAAATCCCTGGGGGGGGGGGGGGGGGATCACCTCTGCATCTCCTCCTGAGTCAGGTTCTTCCTCATCTCACGGGACAGGTGGTACAGGCGGTGTAGGGTGCAGGCGTGGAACAGGGCATTTCCAGACTTCCAGAACACCGTCGACACCTTGTTGTAATAATTGGCCATCAGTTGGGGTTTTGGGGGCTTCTTGGACAGGGCGAAGAGACCATGGATGTCCTCGACTGCCTTGAAAGCTTCCTGAAAAAAAATAAAAAATAAAATAACAATTAAAAAAAGGACACCATTTATTTCACGACAAACACAGAAAATAAACCATCACAAGGACAACTTCCGGCACTTCCCAAGCCACATACATCAGAGCGGAGATGTCCCTTCTCTAAAGACAGGATTACCACCGTTTGAGGTCGATGTGGTTACTACTTGCTTCTGTTTCTGATTGGCTTATTCGGGTGAGCTTGTGTTGCTGACCTGCCAGAGCTCCATGCTGATGGCGCTGTCCAGCTGGACCAGGCGGGTCTCCAGGTGCATGGACTGACTCTCCGGGTTGTTCAGGTTAATGGCGGTGCTCTGGTTGTGGTGCCTTTGGATCTGGCCCAGGTGCATGCGCAGGTTGTCGCACAGCTTGCGGAACTCGGCCTTGCGCGTGTACTGAAGGCAGAACTTAAAGGCTGCAGAACGTGGAAAGAACGAGAGACTCTTGCTCAGTCGCTATGGGAGCGAGCATCACGTCACATTCGCCACCATTTCAACTAGACCTTTTAGCAATTAACAGCGCTGGCTGATACACCGCGGCAATAATTATCAAATGCATTAACAATTGCTGCCCCAACTTGGTGTATTGCCTTTCTCTGTCCTTTATTTCTTTAATTTTATCTGACGTGGTGGTAAACATCCAACCTTTCGAGGCCACATGAAATACTTCGGGAAAAATGTCACCACTGTTATCTATTTAGTGTTGATAAGACAGCCAATCAGCAGCAAGGCCTTGCAGCTTCCACGTGACTGACAAAAACACATCACGATTACACAGAAGCTGTACAACCTTCCTGCTGATTGACTTTCTCATCAACACCCAATAAATATTGGGGGTGATTTTTCTTTCCTCCCGGAAGCATTTCCCACGGCCTCTGAAGTTTAGACGTTTACTACTGCAACAGGTATGGTTAAAGAAAAAAAAAAAAAAAAAAGACGAAAAGAAAGGCAATCCACAACATTGTATATGGCAGTGGTGCCCAATCATGGGGCCAAGAGTAAACCAGCTGATTTCACTGATTAGTTCCCTCCCCTCAGGTTAAAGGCATGTTAATTAGTGAAACCAGCAGGTGTAGCGATTGGTCGGAATGAAGACCTGCATACACTCGGCCCTCCATGGCACTTGATTGGGCACCACTGGTATAGGGGATACAGGTTACACTGACGATGGACGGGGGGGGGGGGGGGGGGGGTTACACTGACGATGGACGGGGGGGGGGGGGGGGGGGGGGGTTACACTGCTAAGGGACGGGGGTACAGACAGGCGGTGCAGGTTACCTTGTTGGGCGATGTCGTGGTAAAGGCGCTCCACCTTGGAGTTGTTGCGCAGCAGGTCCAGGCACTGACGGTAGGACTCCCAAAGGAACTTCACCCACGGGGTGAGAAGAAGGCGATCTGTACGATCCTGGGTGTCCTCCCCACTCACAGCACTTAGCAGCACACTAGAGCCACACACAGAGCAACCGGTAAAACACACGCCAACAAGCCCCTTAAAGTAATTAATCTTCATTCCAAGCACTGCAAGACAGCTAGTGGAGCACATTTTCACACAAAGTGGTTCTGCTGGCATCTACACAGGTTCAACATCTGACTTGAGGAGAGTGAGTATGTGTCCCATGGCTTGCGTGCTCTGTACCTCTCCGGGGTCTGGATGTTGTCCAGATCCTCGATGTCCAGCACCATCTGCTGGGACTCCCCTTTGGCCATCTCGGTCTTCTCTTCGGCCAGCTTGAGGTAGGTCCTGACCACATCCTCCAGAGACTTGATGTTCACCTGCAACACAAACCCTCTGGAGGTCATGGTCATGGTCATGCACCCAATCAGTGGGCTGAGCTGGGACAAGGCTCCAATAGCATTACTGATAACACTGTGGTAGTGGAAGCAGTGGCACATTAAAGGGATTCATTTTCTGCAGTTCTTTTTTTAAATATTATGTCAATTTTGGCATACGTTTTTGATTGGCCCAGACAGTTTTAAATTAGGAATAATCCACAACGAGTTGTGCGTTAAAGCCACACATAAAACGCACGATGCTGAATACTCCTGAAATACTTGTGAATTAAACGGTTTTAACCCACAACTTCCAGCCAATCAGAATAGAGTATTCACCCAGACAATGATGTTATGACTCCATTTTGTAAGTACCTACAATATCTTTCATCAGAGAAAAACTGTGCAGGCGATTCAAAATACACACTAAAATTAAATGTAAAAAAAACTCCAGAAAGTGAACTTTCCCATAAAGTGTGTGCAGTACTGGTTTATAACCAGCTAGTAAAGAGAGAGGCCTTTCTAAACATGTCCCCACTTCTGATTCACTTGACTATTCAATCTGATGTAAATAGCACTTAACTTTAATGTACTTGAACCAGTTCTTTATTACACTCTTCCTGCATTGCTTTATGTTACAATATTTCACCATTTGGTATGTGCAATGCTGCAATGTAAATTTATACCCTGATCAATTAGACCATCATACTGTACACACCAATCAGAAAACTGGTATCACATGAGCATAAATATTCTGGTGTCTGTCTACAGGTGTGAAGCTGGTTGCTGTGAACACATGCAGGTGTGCACATAGACACACACAGCCCTCATCCCTGTCAGCAGGGTGGGTTAGCCCAGCGCGCGGAGTACACACCTGCTGGCAGATGTTCTTGTACTGGTACAGGCCCTCCTTAGCCAGGTGGCTCTTGCGCAGGTCCACGCACAGCTCCAGGTATTTGAGCATGATGGGCTCGTGGATCTTCTGCCATGTTCGATGTTTTTTACTCTTGATGACATCGTAAAGAACGTCCAAAGCTGGCTGCTTCTTGCCAACTTCAAGGAACTCTGCAGAACGAGAGAACGACAGCAACCGTCAAGCTGGAGCGCATCATTTTCTCCAGTGCGTGGCTGATGCTTAAAGGGGGATGTTCAGAACCTGTTATTAAAGAGGGGGCTTGGCTTGGGCCCCAGGAGACTTCCGCATCACAAATCTTGCCAGGGTGGAAAAAAACTAATGTGGTCCCCACTTTGCACTTCTTGCTGTTCCCCTGGCTTTTTCCCTCAAATTTGGAATCACCCATTGTGCCTCTGTCTGAATTAACCATGAGGATGCACGGTGGGTTTTTCCTTGTATGTAATAATCCAAATTTGCATGTCCCGTGATGACGAATGAAAATTACACCACTGAAAAAAATAATTGTCACCTTGAAACTTTCAGAACAATTCTTACAGAAAGCTTAGCCGGTTAACGTGGCCTCACATCACATTTTTAATGTCATTTAAATGACTTATCTGCAGAGTATTTAGATGATGTGCATCGGTGCCTGCCAAAAATACACAAGATTAGGAATAAAATATCTGTCAATCAGATTATATATTGTGTTGTCAGTCCTTTTATTTTAAGAGTTCAAGATTCTGTATGTAATAAAAAGCATTAGGTTTCATTACAGATTCTATTCAGGCCGTTACCACGTTTATTTAAATTCGGACAAACGGCACACTAGAATCGAGTGGGATGCACATGTCACTGCCTGTATCCTTGACGACACCAACAATGTTGAAATCTCCAGCACTTCTCACAACTGCTGCGGAAATGCAGACTGCAGCGGAAGGAATCTAGAAGCAAGCATCATCATGGCCAAACAGAAGTTAAGTTAACTTAGGATGGTTAATGTACTTGCATTTTGCTAGCTAAGGAAAGGTTTCTCAGATGTACTGGACATAGCTTTCAATGTTGTATCTAAAAAATATCAAGACTGGTTTAGGAGCCGCTATGTATTGATGTTATATCACCACACAAAACCAATATGACAGAGCAGGTTCAGCAAAATTAACAAGATAATTCACTTTCTGGATTTCTTTAGTATCATTTCAGCCAATGGTTTTAGATTAGCCCAGACTATGCATGATGACAGACATTTTGCATATTTACATAAGTTTCTCATGACCTGCGGCTGGTGTGAGGGTCTAAAGCAAGAAAATGCACTTCAAAGTCAGCATGTACAGTGACATTACGGCTCCAGAGGCTGCGTATATGTATATTACCTTATTATTCTAGAAAAAATATATTTAATCTCATTTTCAGTTGAAGTTGCATGCATCCCGTGACCCACTGCCCACAAGAAAAGTAGTACTGGCACAATATTAATATTGTGACAGTACAATACTACGATATAAATATACATAGTTTGTGTTTAGAATTGTGAATGCTAGAATTTTATTTATTTTTTAAAGCCTCTTGAAACTATGTCGTAGTAAAAGCTGCACTAAACTGAACTAATATCACAATAAACACCAGAAAGTTAATTATACCTTAATATAACGTTAGCACACTTGCTGTACAGACTGGTAACAATACAGCCAAGTAACATATGGAGCAAATTAGAGCATTAGGATGAACGTTAGTTAAATGAACATATCACAGAGAGGGTCGTGTCCAAAAAGCAGCGTTCAACAAAATACCCTTGGACAGAAAAAAGGGTTAAAGATCTAGCTATTCAGTCTTGCAAAAGAACTTGCAAATAACTTTCATGGCACATCGGTAAGACAACATTTCTGCGTCAGCGAGAGTCCCTACTTCATCAATACATAGAAAGCTAACTTCGCTAACGCAGCATGCTAGATTATATTATATAGCAGCTTACCCGGCTAGCTGAAACTAGCATTCAGTGCCAGCAAACTATTCACTAGCAGGTTAGCTCGTTGGCTAGCAGATTCGGATGCGAAAAGCAATCAGATGCAAAAACAACTTTAGACATAATGAAGTAACTGGCTAAACGATGGGATAACTAGAAATCTAATTATAAAGACATGAAAATGCATAAAATGAAACGCCTGGATGGTGGAGGCCTATAGCTGGCCCCAGAAGGTATGGCCTGAATTATGAATAAGCGTTTCTTTCCAACATGGCTTCCCCGCCATGCTGTGTAGACCCGTCTAAGCGACTCGCGAACTCACCGACTACTAATTAACACACCCGATAATAAACTCACCGTTGGCCCTTTTTAGAGCGTTCTCCGGACGCTGAAAATATGCCGGCATTGTTGTCGCTTGCTTCTAATGAGGATTTCAAGATGTGGAAGGTATTTTTGTCAGAAATCCTTGCTAGCCATCCGTGCCACACTCAACCCGCTCTGTCAACCTCCGGAGAAAGGAATGAATGACGCATGCGAGTGACCCAAGTTCCCCGTATGTAGCCTACTGGGTGAGGCGCGGAAAACAACAGAATATACATGTACTAGATTGGACGTAATAACGAACTTATTTTTCATGCACATTATTATTACAACCAAACACTGCCTCAAGTACATAGATCCGACTCGTGTTATGAATTTGTAGGTTTGTCTTACAGCTTTTCAGGTCATGCCAAAACACGTTTGGGGTGAAAAAATTAAATATATATATTTTTTAAAACAGTGTAATGTAGTCAAATTAATGTTGACTAATGACTTAATAACTAATGACTATAACAAAAAGAGCTTTCAAAGTAAGTCCTACTCATCTTTCAGCAGTTGTTATATTACATTACATATATTTAGCAGATGCTATTATCCAGGGCAACTCACAATATAACATAAGCATATTGTAAATTCACCTGATTAATATGAGCAATAGTGCCAGACCTGGCTAACGGCATTAACTATGCTAATCAAAAGCAAATTAGGCTACTAAATACTATATCCATAACAAGCCCTGGGAAACATAACATCATAATAATATCATCCAAAACCATAAAAAAACACAACATTGATACAAAGATTGGGAGTGCTACAGGGTGAGGATATTATCAGAGGCCAATCTTATGAACTGGCAAGGCAGGCAACTGCCTTGGTTCCTGAGCATTGGGGCCTACCGAGCGCTGAGTTTCAGGTGACATGATGAGACAGGGGAAGTCAATCAGGGCCCCATGAGTTTTTCTGCCAAGGGCCCCAGTCTCTAGAATTGCCTCTGGATACAGTACATTCTAGGTCTGGGAACTAATGTGAAGTCTGATCAGATGTGTTTTGAGTCACCAACAGACTATCATAGCTGATTATGTTGTTATGATTATTGCAGATGGATTGTTCTATAGCTGCAGGGACAGCAGGGAGAAGAGGATTGTTTTGGATGCATAGCCTTGTGTGACAGGAGTAGGTCTGCTCTAGGTTTCAAAATGTGGCACTTACCACCCAGTCTGCACAACAAGAGATATAATTGATCTGTTCAGCTAAAGACTATAGTTCCTAGCCAAGAGAGATAATCACACTCCAGGAGGAACTTCAAATTGCAGCATTTCTCCATCACACAATATAGACTCTCATTAGTCAATAGGTCCATCAATATTACATCTTGTACATAGTGTGCAGTGGAAGTTGCTGCAATTTGAAGTTCCAGTAGTAGTCATTCATGGGCCCTCTCAAATCTCTCTGAACTTAGGTATGGGAATCATTGTCACTGTCATTAGTTTCTAATAGTCCCATTATTAGAGTGCAATAATATTCATCCTTCATTCCCCACTGAAGAGGGATCCGCATTTTTGACCTGCCATTTTGCAATGTATTATTTTGGACAGAAATAATCAGAGAAGTTGCCATAAAACCAAACATTTCTCTTGAATATAAGTTTTTTATTTATTTTTTAAATGTACTTACTGTACTAGTACTTTGCACTTGAACTGTATTGCACTTGCAATTGTTGCATTCAAATTTTACTTTTAACAAGTTGCCACTTTGACAAGGATATCTGCCACATAATAAAACAAAAAATATACAAAGTATATTTATATAAACAAAGTATTATTATTATTAGTAGTAGTAGTAATTGCTGTAGGAGTAGTGGTAGCTTAATTGTTGTGGTTCGTCTACAATAGCTTTTATTGTTGTATTTAATTCTAGTCATTATTATTTATATGTCCCTAAGTTAACATCCTACACAGTAGGTGGCAGCATCAAGCGCATTGCCTGGTGCCTTGAACAGAAAAAAGTAGGAAGAGACTTTTGTGTTTCATTTTATTTCTGCAATTATCAGCAAGCTAGTTGGCAAGCATTTTTTTGTGGTTTCCTTTTTAAGTTTCCAGAATTGTCAGTCCTCCAGGTCCGTACGCTAAAACTACATAGCTAGCTACGAGAATTGTCACTTAGATGGACGGCTCATGGGATTTGATAACTGTCGTAAATATCACACTTTTCTTCACAAAATGGCTATCGATAGGCACTTAACTGTCTATGGACCGGTATCTGATACAATTATCTTGTCGAGCTAGGTCCCTGCCTAGTAATATTTGGACATATGTACAGTTTAAAATAGATATTTGTTTTAATGTAGCTGGCTAAAGTAATATTATTATACTAGCGCTTGGTAACGTTAACCGTTCAGTCCATATAGTTAGCTCGATTGTACGCTAACAGTAACTAGCTATGCGTTTCAGAGTACTAGTAGTAGTTCGCCAGCTAGCGAATTAGCTAACCAGTTTTAAAGCTAACGTTAACTAATTTGAACTATGCAAAGACACAGTTACGTTATTGGATTAGCGATACCGCTGTCTATCTGGCTAGTCATATTAACAGAAATGTAAACGTTGTAACAGCTCCATCGTCAGAACCATCTTCATAGACAACATCAAAAATTTGACATCTCCTACATAGCTGCACGTGCCACAAGTATGGGCTCAGAATCTGCCAAATATATAGCTAGCAGAGTTCCGGTTTTACTTGTTACAATAGCTGCGCGGTATTGTTATGTGGCTTTCATAAGTGAAGAATTAAGTAGTTAGCCTACCCCCCCCCCCCCCCCCCCCCATGATTAGTTTGTTCTCAGAAGCCTGTTGATAGCTTGGCCTTTTTCTACAAATGAGTGTTGTTTGCGAAATTTGCATGTATTTTGTGATTTATTTAAACGTCATTATTTGTCTTTATTGGCTGAGATGTGATACGTCACATTGCCCTTGGTTAAAGTTTGACGTCAGCCTGCCGGCTGTGGCGTGCAATTAGCTTGACTACAGTCTATCCCAACAAAATGAGCCTGGACAAATGTATGGCTAGGTCCGTTTACTCAGTCTCCATTGTAGTGGTAAAAACGTTTTTTTCTGTCTTATTTTTCTATCAAACTGCAGACAGAGGGAGAGGTATGGATCATGGCTGGAGTTGAGACTCAACTTATGATGAGTGTTGGGTTAATTGGTAAGGAAATGCCCAATATGACTTTCTTATGGCTGTGTAACTAGCTGTAAAGCAATTTGATTAAACAGTTTTCTGGTTGGAAGATGTAATGTCTGTGAAACTCATCTCAGTGTCAGATGTGGCTTTTGTGCCAAATTGTTCTCGCTGCCTCCTCATGTCGCGCTCCCTCTCCCCCCAGAAAAGGACGTGAACCAAGATGTTCTGTGGGTGTGGTGTTACCCCTCTGTCAGCCCGGAGCTACGGGACGTCCTGCTCAGGAAGTGCTGCCTCACGTTGGACGGCTCCGCCCTGCACACCTTTGTGTTTGGCCAGTTTAGCCGCACCTGGTACTACATAACCACTGTGGATGTTCAGGAGCCCACTGTCTTGAAGAAGGTACAGTTCTCCCTTCTTGTGGTCTTTTTCAAATGCATATAGAGTCCTTCTGCATTCCTATTCCTTCATGTAACAGCAGATTTTCAGTAACTGTATTAAACAAAAAGAGCTAAGAGCTCCTGATTTTTAAGAGGTGAATTAATTTCACCATTCATTCTCCTCTGGGGGTTAGTACTTGCAAGTTTTTAAATTGTTTAATTTGTTTAGGCTTCATGGATATGGATATGCGTTGCTTTGCAGGATTGAATTGGTTTCCTTTTCCTTATCGCAAAAATTATTTTTTTTTGTTTGTTTATCAAGGTCACACATTTTTCAATTGTACTCACTGCAAAAGATTTCAACCCTGAGAAGTATGCCGCATTCAGCAGAGTCCTGTGCAGGTAGGCCTTGCTGGCCATCACCATAATTCAAACCAGACAGTGTGGATAGGTCTGGATACAATCAATGTTTTAAAATGGAAATTAATTAAATTATTATTTTTTTACTTTGTTGTATAGACACCCTCTATGGCAATATTGTAAACAAACTCCCTGTGTATTCTCACCACCAGGGGGCACTGCGTTTGTAATGCATGGTAGTAGGACTCTCCTCTGCAATAAATAAATAATCGACAGTATATTCTGTTTCTTTTGTGAAGCATCAAAGCACGTGTTTGTTTTGCTCAGGATGTACTCCAAACACGGCAGCCCGGTGCGAATGATGGAGGGCTACATCGCTGTTCTCACCAAGGGCGTGTGCCAGAGCGATGAGAACGGTTCCTTCCTCATTAAGGACTATGACGCCCGAAAGGCTTATTTAGCAGGCTCCATCAAAGGTGAACTGCTCTGTCCACGTTTCGGTGTCCTGGACTGTGTATAAAAACAGCGCAGTGAAACTTGTCACCGTGAACACTTTGCTAACGTGAATGACGTTCGTAAACTAACGTCTGACTTATACCAGGAGCAGACCGGACACTGTGCGGCATCCACTTCCTTTTGGCGCCCGATCATGCTAGTGGATTAGAGCTTTTATACCAGTGGTCTGCGGCTGGTATACAAGCTCTAATCCACCAGCATGGGCGCCAAAAGGAAGCGGAGCCCACTGCGCGTCCACTGCCCTTCCGCTCTGCTCCTGGTGTAAATCTGGCATGGCGCTACAGTCTTATGATTTCAGTCAGTTCTGTTCTCTGATCGATGGTGGAAAGATAGCTCTACTGAGGCCCTCCTTTTAAAGTATGTTCCCTGGCAGGGTAGTTATTAAATCGGGGTAATCTGATCTAAACATGCCACTAGTCAAGCTCAGTATTTATTAAATGTGATAAGGTTTGAATGCGAGTAATAGTGTTGTGGGATAGTGTTTGTCAGATGGATTTTTCATAAGTGTAGGTAATGTTGTGTAATGCTTATCAGCGGGGCCTGTGTTAAATAACGTTTGATGAGATGCAGGTCTTATGGAGCGTTTCACATTCTCTGCTGCTTCAGACGTGGTGTCCCAGTTTGGAATGGAGAGCATCATCCTCTACACGGCCCTGATGTTGAAGAAGAGGGTCGTGGTTCACCACCCCCGGATTGAAGCGCTGCTGGAGTTCACCAGGTGCCTCTCTAACAGTGCCATGTGCTCTCTTAACAAGGGCCAACCTTGTGTGATATCCAACAAATGTTTATTGAACCAACAAATTCCGGTGCATTTTTGATGCATAGTCCTTCATCGGAGCATTGTGAAAGAGTGGTCATCATGCAGATAAAAGCTAATCGGTAGATAATTGGGAACAAATAGCAACAAAGGCAGTTACTACTTTGTGTGAATGCACAATCTGATCATGTTCAAGTTTAGCCAGGCTCAGAGACACTAGGTGTTTGTGGTTAACAGCTGCCTTGAGATTGGAAATATATTCCTGAAAGGTCAACCTTTTCTCATGTAGAGTTCTCCCAGCACTGACATGGCATCGAAAGGACTGGTCTATTCTGCACCCCTACGTCCATCTGAATGACAGAGAACTGGAATCGCTTCGCTTGTGCACAGGTGAGGCAGTCCGTCGTCCTCCCAGGTGGGGGAGTCTGTTGCTCATAGGAGAATGAGTGATTAGCTTTTCTCAGGTGATTGATGGAGCACAGGCAGAACTGCTTACTTCTATTCATTATATAATCCTGTGCATCGTGTGTAGTGGGAGGTTTATTATTCATGCTTCTTTAAAACATGAAATTCAATTGTTTCAGAAATGCTCTTTAGTAAAGCAAGATTGTTTATGTTGACTGGTTAAATGGGTTTGCAGGGTCATTGGTTACTTCTCAGTCTAGACATAGGATGCTATTAAATGAACTGGAAGATGAATTGACGACTTTTTTTTGGTTGTGATAAATCCTCAGCACTCCAGACACATTACGTTTTGTGGTCTGCATCGGTGATCACTCATTCACTTCATCTGCTTCCTTTTCAGGATATGTCGCCGGATTTGTTGATCCAGAAATAAGTAACAGACATGACCTTTTTGATGTGTTTGTCAACCTCCCCGACAGTGAAATCACCATTTCCCAGAATGCCAAAGGTGAAAGTGTGGTCTGCGATTTCCTACAGTAGCACTGCAGTACATCTCTTGCGATCCAATGACATGCCTAGTGTCTCAAAACAAGAGGTTCAGTTCATGCACTGTGTTAGTCACATTGTAAGAGTAGCCAGTTAAATTATGCAGTGCTCTATGGTGAAGTGCAGTGCCATTATTATAAGCCAGACTGCAGTATCCAGGGTTATATCCTCTGTGTACTCGTTTTGCACTAGGATTCACAAGTGTAACAAACTAAAGTTATATGTTATAAGTAGCTCATGTTTTTTGCATTGTTAGTAGAGTGTGAAAACACTGCTAAATGTGAAACCTAGGGATTTTACTAGTTTCTGAGAAAATATGCCTGAACATGGTGTGGGGATTTCTCTGAGCTGAAATATTGCAAAGAGTTGTGAAGTGTGATCTTAATGCTGAACGTTTGATATTAAAGGTAAACTTGTGTTTTCAATTTGCCAGGGACTGAGTATTTAATAGATAACTATAATATTATTAACTGGATTTAACGGAATCTTTTTTGAATCATTAGAAAGTTCCAGAAGCTTTTTTGGCGGTTTCTCTCTCAGTGTTGTGATACGGATGTTTGTTCCACCTCAGAGGCCATGACGATGGGGAAACTGCACAAAGACATCGGGCTTCTCATGGTGCAGTCCGCCGAGCATGGTGACAGGACCGACAGCCAAGTCATAAAGGTGTGCTTCTCTCCATTTCAAACACTCACCTTTAGCTGTGGAGTGTCCATTTTGTCCGTTCGTCACCAATGTTGCTATGAGATGCTTTGGATGAGAGCTCTTGTTTGGACGCCGGCTGCCTCAGGCTAACTGTTTCACCTGTCATTAGCTTTTTCTCCTGTCCTGCTCCAAAAATGGTTGTTGGTTCAACTCCCTGCTGAGCCATAGGCTCTGCCTCTCTGCTTGGCAGTCTGCACTAAATCAGATGCATATAGATGCAAATCAGATGAGTAGTGGCTTCTTGGCCCTGACACGCTTGAGCATGGCATATTGGGGTATATTGGTTATATTATTATCATTTATTTTACCTTATTCTTTCATGCTTCTGAGTAATAAATAACTTATTGGATGTCTCAAGAGGTATGATGTAGGATACATCGAACATAATTTAAAATATATATATATTGATGAAGGGAATTAAGCTCTTATAGTCCTTGATACTTTATCACTCATCAGATATATGGATGCTTTGTCATGGTTTTACCCATCATGCCCTGTGATTCCAGGATATTTCTGTGAAAACAAAGGAGATTTTGGCCAACTTAACATCTCTAGCAGAGGAATGTGAGAATTCTAAAATCACCTTGGAGACCTTAAAGCAGCGGCGCTTCCCCTCGGCAACGGAGAACTTCCTGTTTCACCTGGCTGCAGCCGAACAGCTGCTCAAGATCTGACCAGGGTGGCCTCATCTCTAAAGTGCCATTGATGTGCCAGAACACATTTAGCTCAGCTGTTAATGTTCGGTCACAACAAGCTGATGAATAGATGTAATTGACTGTAGTTAAAGGATAGCTGGTTTTCTTCGACTGGGACCCATTTTTCAGAACTATTTCCACCCTGTTGATCGGTAATGATAATAATTTAATAATAATTTAATAAATGAAAATAATTAAATAAAATAATCTTTCTTTGTCGAGCTTTGGTCACCCGGACAACTGCTCCCCTCTCCTTTACAATTGAGTCCAATGGGGCATAGCAAACTTGCCTTTAAATGGCTTCTAAAATGTGGTTTTCCACCAAATATAAGCTCATTTATCATATACAAATGTATCTAATAGATAACTGAGCAGTCATTGTACCAAACTTTAATAATAATGTTAATTGCCAATACTTTTTGCACTTTAGAGGCACTTTCGTATTTGCACTGCGGCAGGTTGTGTTCATGCACACAGGGGAGTGTGTTGGTAGAGTTGTTCACTACAGTAACCTAGCACAACGTCGAACATGCCTGAACATTAATCTCTGCTTGCCGTAGTTCTCACTGAGAACAATGTATGCTTCTGCTAAAAGAAAGTAGTCTGTCAACTGAAGCACCAAATGCCTGGTAATGGACTGTACTTCTTCAGGCTATGCAGTTATTATTTTGAGGGAGGTTATTTTATGGGCATTTGAAGGCTTTTTTGTTAAGCCCCACTGGACTCAGAGTAGAGCGTTTCTCGGGGTGACCACAGCGTGACAAAGAAAGATGTGACAAAGTTATTATCATTACCATTTAGCATGGTGGACATAGTTAGGAAAAATGTCCAAGTCGAAAAAAACGGAGTAATCCTTAAATACTGGAATTTTCTATGTAACTGTGTACTGGTGCAAGCACTATCACACGGCCGGTTTAATCCCGTTTTACAGATGTGTGAGAGTTAGGGGAAGGATTTTATGGTCATATAACGTAACACAAATTTATATGATATTAGTAGCTGAGTTTTAGGATTTGTGTATACACATACAGTATGTAACAGCAGTTGCACTGTAGATGAAATTGCAACATTTTCCAAGTGTCAATCTCAAGGCACCTTATATCAGCCAAATTATTCAGATTAAGCAAAACTGATTTACACCAGCCACATTAGCTATGATGTTAAACTCAAAATCAGCAACACAAGTTATTTTACTGATGTGTGTGTGTTTTTTTTTCTGGTGTAAAAAATGAAAATGATTACTGTTAATGATATAATATTTTGTGACTCCCAATGATGGCATACACATTGATGGCAAATGCAGCAGCAACACCTGATAAACACCCTTTTCCCCCCTGCTTTCTAATTGGATGAACGGATAAAACCGTTCATCCAATTAGAAACTATGCATCAGAAAATCGGGAAGAATCTTTAGTACCACAGAACATAGGTCACCATGATTGACTAACTGCTGTTTACACCTAGTGTATCTCACTGAATCATGTGCCTCCTCCCCCAACTCAACACCCATGTGACCTATATTGGCCCAAGAGGTGTGTAGCATACATTATGCAGTCCAGTGCGAAAGACCATCTTGTCAGAATGAACTATTATTATTATTTTTACCAATTTTCATCCGATATGGAATGCCCAATAGTGTTCGAGTCCCTTCTCATGGCTGCATTGGTCTGCCAATGCGTAGGTTAGGTTTCCTGTCCTCTGAAGCGCGCACAGTCAGTCGCCGCTTGTTTGCAGCAGTGCCACACGATCGTAGCATTACATTACATTACAGGCATTTAGCAGACGCTCTTATCCAGAGCGACTTACACAACTTTTTAGCATTTTTTTTTAACATATTATCCATTTATACAGCTGGATATATACTGAAGCGATTCAGGTTAAGTACCTTGCTCAAGGGTACAACGGCAGTGTCCTTCGATAGAATCGAACCTGCAACCTTTTGGTTACAAGGCCAGTTCCTTAACCATTATACTACACTGCCGCCCTGCAACGCAGGGCGCTGGAGGACTAAGCTGGTGCGGGCAGACTGCAGAGGTGCCGCTCTTATTGCTCATGGTGGCGGCGGTACCGTGCCGGCTGCAGCTGTCCGTCCGTAGACAATGCTACAGCCAAATCTCCACCGTCTTCAGTCCCGGCCTTAGTGCACCGAGAACAAGTGGCATCCAGCAGCCCCAAAAACTCTTAGCGTGAACGAAGCTCGCGATCAACAAATGGCTGAAGAGAAATGTACATAATGAAGATACGATCAAAGCTATATTTTCATGTAGAGCGGGTTATCCGTGACCCTGGTTTTGGAGGATTTTGTTGTTACTTGATTGGGTTAAAACAGTTGATTGCGCGGTTAAGTCGTCACTCGTTTTCTTTGGTCTTGGTTACTGCGTTTAAGTTCAAGACGAAAACTCAACAGACCTTGTGGTTGTTCAGGACCAGGGTTCCATACCCTTAATGTAGAGAATAAAGAGGGGGTTGAATTTTTTTTAAACGTATCTTATTGCTCTAGTGTGACACTAGCCATACAAATTTGAATCGTCGAAGCACATATTTGTCATGGCTGAGTCAGTCTTGCGTTATTGGTTGTTTTGAAAAAAGAAAGGCGTTTTTTTCCAAATGTGATGGGGGAAGAAAAAAAATATTTTTGTGTCAAAGTGGAGTCAGGCTAGCATGCTGCCGGTTTTGTGTAGTGTGTTTTTTATTTTATTTTATTTAGTTCTTTTAATTTGCACAATCAGAGCAATTAGATACAAAGGAATGTTCCTTGACAGGGAGTGTTGGACATGGGTCCTAATATTGCATTTTTTGTTGTAATTGGTTATACTCATAGAGGGGGTGTCTGGTGAGTGCGCAGAACATGGTTTTGACTGCGTATTTATTTATTTTTGACTTCTTTATAAGTAAATATTACCTGTTACGGAAAATTCATTGGATCCGATTGCTCTCAGAAATTGTGTGCACATTTAGTCCCTGGGACCACATTGACTATTACATTCCTTTGTAATGCTTAATGTTGTCCATTATGTAGTTCCTCAGGAGGTTAGATGCAGAGTATTTTCAGTATCTACTATTTGCTGTGCCCTGCCCCACCCCTTGAGAGAATCACCAGTGGAAATCACATTTATAGTCTTATCACTCGCCTATCTTAAAATGTTAAATTCATATTCAGCAGTCTAGTCAGAACAATGTGAATTTCTCCGTTTATGGTGTATGTGTTGGCAGTGTTGATCTATTAAACCAGCTTTATTCAGCCTTATTTTTACTTTATTTTATTGTACGTGATTGAAGGTAATGTCTGACTGCTTCAGTTTTCATGTGGCTATTTCTTTTATGTCTCTCCGCCTGTGATGTCTCAGTATGGTTGAAAAGGACATCACAGATGCAAAGATTTACGAGCTCTCTTTTTTTTGGCGTAGCATTTTAAAACTCAGCACGGGTGCTTCAAACTCTAAAGCATTTGTAAGACATTAATTACGTATATATGGTAGTTATTACATGTGTTGGAATTTATGGATGTTTTGTAAATTGTGTCACACTGCAGTGATGCTGTGGGAGTGTAGACACTTAACCGCCTGGAGGGTGCTACTCTGCCTACTAGTCTTGAGTTCAGACCAGAATATAACCACACTTCACAAAATGGCCTTTCTATTTCTTTCTCTCCTGAATTTTATTCCTGTGATTCAGTCAGATGCAAAAAAAAAAAAAAAAGCTTTTATATTGTAATTGTCAGGTTTTATAAATGATACTGAATGAGATCAACTGATTGATGACTTGATGAGAATAATGGAAGCAATAAGAATGTTGGGGTGTTCTTTCTGTGATTATTAGAGGGAAGTTTATTGGGCACACCAAACCAGGACCACTTAAGAGTTCTATGTATTTCTACGTGTGTATGGACCCTCTGGGCTGATTACAGGAAGTAATATTGAGTGAATATACGTCTCCACAGTACAATTGCATGATTCAGTATCATAGCTTCCAAGCATTTCTCCATTGAAGTGAATGCCGTATAAGCTATAGCGCTTGTATGCAGATTAGGAGGTTGAAGAGGCAGGGAGAGACTGAGGCTGAAGAGTGAGGATGTGCACCTGCTCTCAAAAGATGTGCAGCCCAGTTGTCCTACTCAAACTGGCATATTCCAGCTATGACTGAAATCTGTGATCCTGCGTATTTCTGATTCTTGTTGCCTAGAGATCTTTTTTGTTTGTTTGTTTTTATTTCCGCCCAGTTGTATCACTTCCCTTTGTTCAAATCACCCATGTTTAATGGGTAACTTCATTAAAGAGAAACATTCACAGAAAAATCTGCATCGATATTTTTATGCGTCTTAGTGTGATTTTATATTCACTGTGAGTGTACGCCTATGTGCAATTCATTCACATCTTTGTGAAATCGCAAGGCAAATTCTGAACGTGAGCGTACTTTGTCTTCATGAATAAACAGAATTTTGAACTTGGTGGAAATGATAACATTTTCAAAAAGCCCGGGGACTGACTGAAATGCAGCTTATACTGTATTCATTTTAATCAATATCCATGTCATTTATTTCAGTCAATAAACATCCATTAGGTAATATTCATAATGTAGCGTGTAAGCTTTGAATATGGCTTTTATTTATTTGATCATTTGATTAATCACAATGACCGTACACAGATGTAATTAAATCATTGGAATCCCATATTACCAACCTGCATGTATTTTATCTGAGTAATACATGTGCTTACTATATTTTATGTTTAAATATAGTCTTTCATTCACACAGTGGGAGAATTGTGGATTTGTCATTTAAGTAGCAGCCAAAGGATTAGCCCATCAAGCGAAGTGGGTTTAGGCTTGGATAGTAGGCTACATGGATGGGAGATCTGGGAACATCATGGTGAACCAGTAGGGGGCCCTGTTCCCTCTGGATGAAGTAAAGATCAAAAGTGTAGTCACCAGTGTAGTGACGTGGACACATCTATGAAACAGACGCCTCGCTGTGGTAATTAAACATCCTACCTATGACAGTTTACAAAGAAGTAGGGGTTTTAACCCCAGATACCGCGTCACATTCCCAAACTACCTATTTACCCCCCTTTAAGGTGGTCAGTGCGCAGCCCTTCTAGACTCACAAGCCTTGTTTCGGCAGAGCACCCTTGCATATGAGAAATGAGTTTTCATCGAAGCTCCCAGATTAAATAATAATAATACCATGTACATGATCATGTAGGCTATAATAGAAATGTGTATAAAGTAACTGACCATGGGAACTGACCCAGTAGGCCTATATTGCTGGTACAGTTGATACACCTTGTACAACTGCCCCACACAGCCGAAACGTCCTACTTATAGTTAATTATGGAACTGCAATATGTTTCCGAAGCTTTTTAAGAAATATCTACTTTAAAAAAAAATATATATATATTATATTTTCCTTTGTGGAAGCTGTCGTCCTATGTGAAATGTCCTTAGGCCTACAGTTCGATCTGATGAGCGTGTTCTAACGTGTATTGTATTTGACCAATAAATATGTGGTGATTTAAGCAGCAGTTTTCTTGTTGGGAATGTCTGGTTAAAGACGTAGCCTACCTAATTTTCACAGCAGCTGGCCGATGTCTAATCTCCGTAAATGCCTTGACCTGGCCTTGGCGAGGGACAAACGGCTTCAAAATCTGCAGGAAGCGTCACGGATGGAAGAGAGTGCACGCTGCTCAGAAAAAAAAAGTTAAGTCCGTGCGGAGTTGCGGAGAAATTTAACTTTACCAATAGAATCATTTAAATATCCGTCAGACAGACACTTTTTAATTCTCTCGAGTGATAATACTTATTTAAGAAGGACGTTTATTGAAGAATAGAATACCAATCGTCGGGGGATTTGTCCTTGCTGCAAGATGCCAGTACGTACAGAAATATTTCCCCAGCTGGGCAAGCGATCTCAAAGCCCCAAGGTGCCTGGCAGATCGGAGGGCCCTGGAGTCTGCGTCCTACCCAGCATCCCAGAAAGCCCCGCGCTGCAGGTAATACAGAATAAATATTTATCTTGAAAAGTATCCATATTATTTTCCATGTGGCTACATTGTAAATGTATGCCTGACAAAAATATGTGGGACCGATTATTTTAAACTAAATTAGCTAGGCTACATTGTGTTGTAGCCTCCAAACTTTAGCAATTGAATGTAACTCCCACTACCCCCATATGGCGCTCACTTGCAATCATGGGGCGTTAGCTACACTGATACATTTTTGCCACATATCTCACAAAATCGTTTAAAGTTAACATAATTTCAATAGCATAGTCTATTGGTTACCGTGTTTTTCTGTTGTATATTCTGTAGTATTGCAGCTCAAAGAAAGATTTTAACAATCTTGTTAAGACAGATATTCCCATTAGCTTGTAGAGGACATAAGACAACTTAATCTGTAGACTTTTCACAAGCTGGGAGAAAGCGTGACACTCACGTGTGCTGTCGAAAAACGAGAGATGACAGCTGTCGATGACAGCTTTTGTGGTGACGTAGGTAAAAAATCTAGGCTAATCTTACTGTAGCACAAAGCAAAAAAAAAAAAAAGTCTGGATTGTTGTGGCGTTATGCATAACTATGATATGGGGAAACACAAATGCTTGTTGCCACCCCAAGAAACCCCACCTGCCCACTTCTAAATGAGCTAAAGGGTTTTATGAAAAACTGCCAGTGTCTTTGGCAAATGCACTGCAGGAATGGCACTAACTTGTGAAAACCTTACTGTACAGACTGCCTGTCTGTAATATTTGTGTTACGTAAAACCCTGCAGGGCCAGACCCAGTCACCAGTGAGGACCCGAACCAGTCCGTCCCTGTACATACTTCCGCTCTGGAAAGTCTTCTCCCCGCCCAGACAATCTGGCAGCAAGGCGGTGATGGACTCGTTCATCTATGAAAACTGGAGGGTCCACCCTTGCAACCATGCACCCAGGAGGGCGTTTGAGGATGACCGCCAATGCAGCGGCGGGGAGCGTGGCAAGCGGGAATCCCTCGATGAGAGGCCGGTTAAGCTCTGGGTCGAGGACGCGCTGAAGCGCTCGGCCGCCAGAGAGGCTCCCGATGACCAGTGCATAGGCAACAGAGCAAGGCGTTGTGGTGTCAGCTGCTCCACCATTATCAGCGAGGGGGTCGATCCAAGAGCCGCGGGCAGAAGGAGGGCCACACCCTGACAGGGTCTGGAAACAAGATGTCACTGAACATTTTTTACTTTTACAAGATTGACTGTTGGAAAACAATTTACAGCTGCAGTGTTTTCAAAGCTTGAATTAGGATCTACTGAGGCTTTTTAAGAAGCTTTTTAAAAAGCCATTAAAAAATAATGGCCCTTTTTACTTAGACATAATAAAGTTGTGATTAATAAATGCCTTGGTTGTATTGAATTGCACAGACATTTCTGGTATGTTATAAACATCATTTTTATACAGGTTAACACTCATATCATGTAATTTTTATTTTCATTATTTACAATGAGTCAAAAGACCGAAGTGTTTAATCTCCCTTCTTCAATTTGTATTTATACCTGTGATTGTCTTCCTATGATGAATGACCCAGCATTAATCTGGCCTGCACTGTGTTTTGACCCAGCATTAATCTGGCCTGCACTGTGTTTTGCTCTAGTCATTTCCCGCCTCAATATCCCCACAAATGATCATATTGTCTGAAATAAGCAAATGTTTTATATTAAATATTGCCTGTCACATAATGTCACAACACAGAGCTGTTGAGGAGCATCCATTGGGCTATTTTACCCTTTTACAGAGGTTACCATGCGACAGGTTGCTATAGCAGCCATCTGGCCAGAGAGCTGTAGTGTGAAATGTCAGCCAGTAGAGTGCAAACTTGACAAGAATATGACACAGTGTGAAGGCTGATCTCGCTAATTCAGGGGTTAGTGATGTTTTGTTTGAAGAAGGGGCCAAGTTCCAGCACAGGTGAGGATGCAGGGCCACCGAACAGAAAGAGACACTGTATTTAGGGCCCAACATAAGCAGGTGAATAGGAAAACGTATTTCTTAATAATTCATTGCACAGTGAAACATTTTTTGTTATTTTGGTTCTGTACTCTAGCACTTTGAGTTTGAAAGGATACAATGACAATGATGTTGAAGTGCAGACTGTCAGCTTTAAGGGTATTTTCATCCATATCGGATGAACCGTTTAGAAATTATAGAAACATTTGTACATAGTCGGGCATTTCGGGCATCAAAAAATATTGGACAGTTTAACGTAATGTAGAATAAAGTAATCATTTTTAATATTTGGTCACATATCCTTTGCATGCCATGACTTCCTGATGTCTGTGACCCAACAATATCAAAAAGACTCTTGATATCTTATTTTCTGGTACTGTAAATTATTATCTGAGGTATGAAACGTTGCAGTAGATATGGATGGATCACTTTAAGGGTTGTTTCTCCTGACAAATTTTCCTATTGAACTCTATGGAAAAATAAATCAGGAGAAGAAACCCTTCAAGTTATCCATCCATATCTACTGGCACGGCATATCTATATCTGGCAGCAGAGTGATGGTTTAAAGCTTGTTTGATATGTCAGACCCTTGATGACTTGGGCCATTTAGCCATCATGTGTTCCATACTGTTCCAGTGCAATTTACAACTGAATCTTGACAGTCTGCACTTCAACCTCATTGTCATTGTATCCTTTCAAACTCAAAGTACAGAACCAAAATAACAAAAAATGTGCCACTGTCAAATTAATTATGGTGCTCACTGTTTATGTATATTTACGCCAGTTTAGATAAAAATATCTGTAAAATCAAAAGGGATTGGCAAAAATGCACAAAGCCTGGCATGTTAACAGAGGATGGTACTAAGTGCAACGCATGGTCATATGCTGCCAATTAGCAACATTATGTTGCTATATAATGGACATCTGAAATGCACACTTTGAAAGCATATAAATCATGACCCATATGATGTAGTCATAAAATTGTTACATCTCAAAAACGCGTTTGTCTCCAGGACTTGTGAAGGTGGTTTTCTGCCATGTTGGATTTTTGTAACACGCTTAAACATCTCCAAGACTGATGTATCAGTTTTCCAAAGCAGTGCAAATGAAAATACCCTGGCGTCACAGAAACCAGTTTCTCAAGGTGGAGTGAATTCAAACAACTGGCAGAAGGGCCAGGAAACTCATGTTTAGTTAACTCTGCCTTGCACCTCCCCAAGATGTAGGATGTGGGAGTTTATCACAACATTTATCTATATTCACTGTAAGACAAGACGCAGACTTCTGAGTAGGTGTCACCACAACCACACACACACACACACACACACACACACACACACACACACACACACACACACACACACAATTAGAGGAAATACCAGCCCAGTTTACACAACACAACAACCTGTTTTATCAATATCAGCCAGTCACAAACACTTACTCCAGCAATGGAAGTGAATTGGATATATGGCCAGGCAAGACCACAGCACTGTTGTACATACATACTGTTGACTCATTCTGCAGTCTTTCAGTTTGATGTAGAAAATTAAGTCATTCAGGATTACATGATGATCACATTAACAAGGAAGTGAGAAAGGGAACATAAAAGGTACCAAATTGTCTCGTTTCTCCAGATATGAGATTAAGTGCATTCATATTCATAACATGTTTTTCAAATAAAATCTAATAACAATTATATTACACGTGTTGTTGGAGGTGCACTTTTTTGCTAAAATGATTAGCCAACCAGAGCTGCTGTCTCAATTAAGCTTAATTACATTTCATTATATCCCCCTCAGTGTGCAGTTGCACCATTGAAATTAACTGGACTGATAACAAGGCTGGGGTAACCAGTGGCAGCACAGTCTCTACCCACCAAAGTTTTCTATGTAGTTTGGTGTCTCCACCAAGGATCAGCACAATGGAACCCTATTGGGAGGAACCAGACTCATTGCATGTCCATTAATTCCAAATGCATACATGAAATATCTGCAATCAACGTTTTGCTGTTAAAATGAGACTAAAGAGCCTACAATTTTGCATATTGCCTTCCTCAGAAAAAGTGTGTCATATAATTATGGAAATCTGATATACCGAAGTCAAAAATGTCACAACATGAGAACAGATTAATTAGAGAAGTATTACCTATCAAAGCCCCTTTTATCAGGTAGGCTATTCAACAGGCCACCACTAGTTAATTTTTTATTTTGCATAGGATTAGCTCTCTGTAATTCAGTCCAATGAAACAAGACACCAAGTCACAGCTGTAATGAGTTTCACTTCCTGATTTGAAGTTTGAAGTTCAACAAATATGTATTATATTATATTAAAATGTGCTGTAAAAATCTGTATAGCTTCATTGGGCAAATGTTTCTGCAAAAGTTTTTAAACACATTATTATGACATTCTGCTGGCAACCAAAAAAAACCAGACTGTCTATTAACCCCCATTCTGCTGTACAGGCCACGGGGCAATAGGTTCCTTTATAAATCATATTTGTAGAGTAATATAAAATGGGGACAATTTTATTGGGGACAACATGGTGGTCAGTGAAAAATGCCAACGCGACTGTAAAGTAGACAATTTATTTCTGAAACTTCTCTCTGAAACCCCTCACTGAGCACATGCATTCTGGGAAGTGACGCAGTATCACTCAGTATCAGGAAACTGACAGTTGCTATTTCTGTGTTGGGGGGTTGAAAGCGGGTAGAGCTCTACTGGCTGCTGAAAGCCTGTACTGAAGAAACTTCTACAAAAATAGGTTTAGAGGCATCATAAGAGCTTATCAGCCCTTCAGACTGCTGTTTGACTAACTCATCCTTGTACGTGCCACCAAGCCGGCTGCAGGCAGGAGTTTATAGACCACGCTGTCATGACAGAATCAGGTTTGTAGTGCGCATTTCTGCTTCTGTTTGCTTCCTTTTTTGGCTTATTTGGTTGGTACACTTTTCTTTGACTAACATAATGGAGTAGAACTGTTTCTAGTCCAACTTCAATATTATATTTCCACACTTGTCTGCCTCAAACATTGGTCCTAAAGATGTGTTTCTCATATTGAACTGTAATGTTTATACGCTATCAAAATAACATTTTCTTTGGGCTGCTGTAAAAGTCTTTGTTCTGCTTTAGGTCAGCCTTTTGTGGTTTTCTTTTTATAATGACATAGCGAGGCTGTCATTTTATTTGTTTTGCATGGCTGTACACATAACAGGCATAACATTTCTGAAGCACAGATCAGTGTATGTTTCCAGTACAGACTCATACATTACACACACTATACTGTGGCTTTCCGTCTGGATTACTCTATAAAGCTCATTCCAGTGTAAATAAAAACTCGGAAATATTGATTTAGCACAATATTTGCACTCCTCTGTACTCATTCTTTCACATGTAGAGAAGTTAATTATAAAACAGCCATGTATTTGTTCCCTGTGCTTTGGATGTTAATGAATGACTTACTGAAAACACAAATTCCTGACTTGTGCTCTATTGTTGAAAAGGAGATGTGTTTTTACTGGTGGTAATCATTTAATAGAACAAGGAAATTGTAAGTCATGAAAGGACATTGACCAGACAGTTCATATGCCTCTAGTCATATCTATTTATGACAGCGTTTTTACATCATGTGATGTCATTTCCATCCTGTAGGCCTAAATCTTCTTAATTTTGAAGAGAAAAGCAAATCAGCATCGATTTACTCTTTCACAAACAGTGGGTAAAATAAATCTGTTGTCTATTTTATCTAATCTATTTTAAATGTGGAAAAACAGCAGAAACACAGAGATATTATGTGTAAAATGTGAAACGTGGTCTGTATGAGTGTCTAGTGTGTCTAAAGTATAATATTACGTATAATAATAATGTCAATTATCCCTATGCCAATTTGGACCATTGGCTAAATGTAAGTTTTTTTGAGGATACAACAGTTCCACATAAATGGGTGATGAATTAAAAAAGTGTATTTATAAAAATAAACTAAATTCACTATTCAATAAGGTTTGTCAAAGCTACTGCCAGAGCATTGATTTCTCTGTGGGTTGAATGGGAAAATAGTCCAACTGTATGAGAAGCTTTGCTACAACTTAAATTGCAATAATTATCAGATAAATCTGAAAACACGTTGAGAGAAGGAACTTCCTTTTAAAAGCTACTGCAATGTCCTACGTGGCAAACATCAGCTTCCTGGCTTGTATTCAAGGCAAAAAAACCAACACAGCAGGGGCCTTATGTTTAAATTGTGTATACACACAAAAAATATGCGTATGCCACTTTCCCCGCCATCGGAGTCGTCAATTCCCACAGTCTCAAAAATCTGTGTACGCATGAGTCATACTATGCGTAAATGTGTGCATGTTTTGACTGTGTTTGTTTTTATGAATCCCAAATCCTTCACTCTAAAAAATAGTAGGTGACTTCAACTTAAAAAAATAAGTCAACATTCTGTAAACAAAATTTTGATGAAACTGAACTTCTGGACACAAAGTTGATTTATTCAAAATATCAATGTAGTCAAACTTATTAATGTATGTTAGAACTGATGTTTTAGGTCCTTTGCACTTGAAAACTTAAGTTGATACACCCCCTGGAGCAGTGGTGGACTCAGGCTGTTTGAAGGGCAGGGGCGAAAAGAAAAAAAGGGCACCTACTGCACGACATGGGGCTATTGTCTGACCAGGTCACTCTTGAAATGAGACCCTGTGTCTCAATGAGATTACCTGTATAAATAAAGGTTAAATAAAAAATAAAAAATTAGGAAACCTTCCAACATTTTCACGCATGTAAGGATACCCTTTATACAGCACTGCATCCCATTTTCTCAACTGGAAAGGGCACCCTTTGGGACACTGTTATGTAGTGGCAGCATAGAGGGGCACTTTATCACGGCACTGTTTACCTTTGGAAGGGCATCCATAGGGATTGTCAAGTTTAGACAATTGGAAGGGCACCAATAGGGCACTGCATCACATTTTATCCACTAATAGAGCACTCATTAAGACATCTTATTGTATTTTCTTGCTATGTTTTCCTATGTGAAGGGCAGCCAATAGGGCACATACTCTCATTTTCGCCACTCAAGAGGGCACTTAAGCGCGACGTTTTCAACCGGGGGGGGGGGGGGGGGGCACCAGGGGGGGGCAGTCGCCCCCCCTGAGTCCGCCAGTGCCCTGGAGTATTAAAGTGATACTGCAGTCAAAAACCGACTTTTCCCGTTGAAAACCGATGTTTTGGGTTAGATTATGATCATACACAACTGTCTATGTCCGAAAATCTCATGTTTAGTCAAAATAGTTTTATCTGAGTTTTTGTGTAGACTTACCAATACGCTGGTTTCCGGGGATTCGTGACGTCACGAGATCCTTAACATAAAAATGGGTGGAGTTGAGGTGATCCTAAGGGTGGTCTCGGCTGGGCACGTGGTATAAAAGCAGAGACCAAATTATTTATTTTTTTCCCCTCTTTGAGACTGAGACCCTTGTACTGCTAACTAGCTAGTTCAAGTTCAAATGTGAATTGCTTTCTATTACTGCTAACGTTATTATTACGACTTATATCGAGCTACTAAGGCTACGTTCACACTGCAGGCCTTAGTGCTCAATTCCGATTTATTGCTCAGATCAGATTTTTTTTGTTTGGCTGTTCACATTAATTTTTTTAATGTGGCCCATATCTCCATATATTCCAGTGTGAACCGATTGCCCTGCTCAAATAACCCGTGCAAATTAACAAAAGACATAGCGCCTGTTACACAGCCTGCAGAAATAAACAACAAAAAGGAAGTCATCAAAGTCACAGCTTCTGCGTTAATTTTAAAGTTGATGTGCAGTGGAGCTAATGATAAGGGTGAGGAGACGGGAAAAAAAGCCTAGCTTTTTGTGCTGCCATGGCTGCTACTTCTGTGCAGAGGGACTCGTGAATGCGAGATCTGAGCCAGGAATGGGGGGACCGTGACATGGGCGGTTTCAGTGAAACTCAAGCAAAGCATGACATAGTTATTCTGAGGACGGGCGAGTTAAGAACGGCCGTTTGGCTAGTGAGACCAGTCGATATAACATTTATAAAAACGGATAGTTCCGGGATGCAGATTGGCCAATACAGCGTTCCAGCCGTGTTAAAATACACAGTATAAAAAAGCTATTCTGTTCAACTTCATGTGTAACGTTAGGCTATAGCCGAACATCACTGCGCACCCTTAGATTAAACTAGACACATTATTGGACCGACAACCATTAACGTTTGGTAAGCAGCTACATGAGAAAATAAGAAATACCGTGCAACAAACCAAGACAATAATACGGACAGTTATAACATTATTTTAAAATCACAAAATGGTTAACGCAGCTGTCCGCGAATGATATAAAAACGTAGCCAGCCTATGACTTATTATGGTGTAGGCTATCGTTTGTGCCCAAAAAGAATCCACTGCTTTGCACATTTACCACTTATCTAAAATGACAACACATGATAATATAATGTGAATGTGTTGATAACCTACCTGTGCGCTACGTTCTAATGGTGTATTCAAATTATCTAGGAAGTCGGAATATTTCTGATTAACGAGAAGAAAAAACGATTTGAACGTGACATTATTGTCATGTTCAAATAGTTTTTCTTCTCGGAAGGAAATATTCGGACTTGCGAGTTCATTTGAATACACCATAATGCCCTGCTACAGATGACGTAAAAAGTCACATTAATTCCGATCTGACTGTTCAGACTGCGTGCGCGTTCACACAATCGGTTATGTATCGTAATCCAATACCACATTCAAAAGTGGCCCAAATGAGAATTGGAAATGTCAGATTCAATGTGATTTTCGCTGTTCACACTTCCATAAAAAATCAGATCTGTGTCACATTTGAGGAAAAAAACATTTTACCTGCAGTGTGAACGTAGCCATAGAGAGTTATTCATCTACGTCTTACTTTGGTATCTGTAGCTAACTTCCCTGCATTATGCCAAGGAGTCAGAGATGTATCGTTCCTCGACTCTGTTAGCTTTCAGTTTCATAATCTGCCGAGAGATGGAATGTATCGATAAATTAGGTAATGCAAGGCAGTCTTATTGTGTGTGAGTTTAGCCCCGTTTGGTCCAGAGAACTGGTAACTTAGCTAGCTAGCTATCATTTATGAATAGCCTACTGTTAGCTAATAAATGATAACAATTCTCTCCGGACCAAGTGGATGAGGGCGCTACAACCAGCCATGTTCAATATACTAACGTTACTGTGTGACTGGGTTTTGCTGTGTTTTTGAATGTATTTAATAGTAACGTTACTTTAGCTTGAATGAGCGTATTGAGTTCAGTGGGGCTGAGTCAGTTCACCAAGACACACCCTTTCACTCCTTGACTGTATGAATATTCATAATATGACTACGTGACATCATCGTCATATGACCACACCTACTCACGAGTTCCAGTTCAAATTGAAGCGGTAAAAAAGGCCTTAGAAAAGGCTCTGCAGTATCTCTTTAAATACAATATTTTTCCCTCTCTCTCACATAAAGTGTAATATTTTTCCCTCTCTCTCACATAAAGTGTAATGTTTTCTTTTTCAGTGGCCTCTGCATCCACCTCTCCATGCGAGGTGCGGATCGTTTACATGAGCGAGGCGGAGGAGTGGGCCGTCTATCTGCAGAACGTGCTAAGATCCGCGCGGAAGTTCGAAAACACATCGGTGATCCTGTTCCCAGTGAGCACGGCCCTGCAGGAGTGCGAGCAGGAGCTTGTCCGTGCAAGCAGCAGCATAGTGCTTTTAATGTCTGCTACGTTCTTATATTTGCAAGACGACCCCGAGGTGCTAAAGACTTACCAGAAGCTCTTTCATCCTCCAAATAAAATGGTGCTGCTTTTCTGTGGGGTGTCTGAGAGCGACATGCCAGAGGAGTATTTCCAACATTGGCATGGTTGGAGAAAACTGTACACCGACGACGACCCAGCTGTTTATATTTCTACTGTTCTGGACTCAATTTCCGATGGTAAGTGAACTTTCATATAAGGTTATGGACTGCAGTGGCCTTTCCAACATTGTTCTGAACAATTATTATTATTATTAACGATAATAATAATCATAGTCTTCATAATCATAAAATGATAATAACCTATTATAATAAAAATGGTTTTATTTTTTTCACATTTCGGTAATTTTTTTTTTTTGCATTGATCATTACCAAATAACAAATCATGTAGGTTAAACTTTGGACTTATTTTTACATTAAAGGTTGTATCAGCGATTTTGGGTCGAAACAAATGATCACATTCATCTGATTTTTCCTCACGATCCGCTAGCTGCCGGCCCCATAAGCAGGCCGTCAAAAAACCGCGTCTCTGTAGGCAGCCTATGCTCCGAGATCGTACACAAAAACAAATGGTACTACCAACCACTCAAAACCAAAATAAACAGTATTCCAACCAATCACCGACAAGGGGTGGGTGATACTAATACGCTAATACTCTTATCTCGCTGAAATCTTGACGGATTTACAAACGGTTTGGTTTCTTACAAACGTTATTAACGTGGTTATAATTCTGGATGCTTGAACACTATTTTTTTTAAACATAACATAATTGGCTCTGAGCTGGAGCTGGCTCTGTTTGTTTGGGATTTCGCTTCAGAAGTGACGTCACCCAAAATCGCTGATACAACCTTTAATGATTTTAAAAGTTTTTGGGCAGCCGTGGGCGGCAGTGTAGTATAATGGTTAAGGAACTGGCCTTGTAACCGAAAGGTTGCAGGTTTGATTCCCAGGTAGAACACTGCCGTTGTACCCTTGAGCAAGGTACTTAACCTGAATCGCTTCAGTATATATCCAGCTGCATAAATGGATAGTATTTTAAAAAAAAGTTGTGTAAGTCGCTCTGGATAAGAGCGTCTGCTAAATGCCTGTAATATAATGTAATGTTAAAATCTTCCCTCATAACATGATTTAATTTTTAAAGTTGCAAATTTCATGTCACTTGAGTGGACCTCTAATCGAAACTGTTCACATGTCATTTCGTTGTAATTCAGTTTTTACAATTGCCTGTGCTTGCATGCGTGCATACATGCATGTTGGACTGCAATGTAGCATAATGGTTAAGGAACTAGGCTTGTAATTCTGAGGTTGTAGGTTTGCATCCCAATGCTGTGGCTTCACATTTTGCTGCTGTTGTACCCATGGGTGTGGGGTTTAGCCTGAATTATGAATCTGTTGATTAGATTGCACGGGCACCTACAAACCCTGTACAAATTCTGGCAATGCCAGTGCAGATTATGGTGAGGGGGTTTATCCGCTGGTATGTAAATGCTTTTATGACAATTTAATTGTAAAAAATATGCTATAACAAATAAGCAGTTTTTAATTCATGTGCCTTGTAGCTGCTCTTAACAAATCCATATCCCCAGTAGTGTTGTTGCACAGACAATTTACAATTTAATAATTTTACATTTTTACCACTAGAGCTACAGATAGTTAAAGTTACAATCATTTAAGCGCTCCATGAAGGTGCACGCCTTAGAACCTGCAAGGGACAGAAGTTTTTTGTGGTGTTTTGTTTTTAAATAGAAACACTGGTATAGTCTGAAAAGGTAGGTTTTCCAATATTTGTGGAAAACAGCCAGTGAATCTGCCTTCCTGACCGATTGGGGAAGGTTGTTCCACCACTGGGGACAAGGACAGTGAAGAGCCGGGGCTGCGCGGAGCAGCTGCTGGGTGCTCAAAGAGATGAGACGGCCAGCTGGTGAGAGGATGCTGAATAGAGAGGTCTGATTGGAGTGTATGCTGTAATCATTGTCTGAACATAGGAAGGAACCTTGCTATGCTAGTGTGAGCTATTTGAATTGAATGCAGGCAGCCACTGGAAAGCCAGTAAAGAGTGTTCAAAAGTTGCGTGGCATGTGTGAGTCCAGCAAGCCATTACAATAGTCCAGATGAGAGCCTGCGAGGGTTTGTAGCAACTATGTCGCCTCTTACGTGTGGAATAGTCTGTTGTGAAGGGAGAACCTGAAGGACTAGGTGGTTGCTGCAGTGTGTCCTGGAGAAGCTCGGCTGGTCATCCAGAATCTCACAAAGGTTCTTCACTGATTGGGAGAGAAACGCTGTGGAGTGACTGACAGTGATGATTTCGTGGCTGGGGCTGGTTGATCGAGTGAAAATATAACCTATTATTATTCTTGCCTCTTTTTCCCATAATGGAATATTTGTGTTGCATCTCCTCGTGTGTGTAGACACATCATGGTTTCAGAATAAGTTTCTCTTACAGCCAGCATGAGCCTGGAGTGCTAATCACGCACAATATTATCACAAATTATTAAAAAAGCATTTGCACATGGTTATTCCATTTACCTTTTTTGACAGAAATAGTGCTATTCATTGACTATTCATAATGATGATGAGTGTCAAAAAATGAAATGGGTTTTTAAAATTAGTATAAAACTCTCTTACTATGAGAACATTTTTGCTACTTACCAATTTGATTTATCGTGATTTCACGCATTTCTACTTTCGAGGCACGGTTCACTCTGGCTGGAGTTTTTTTGCATTGGTAAATGATCCACTCCATTTATTTTTTCATTTTAGATGAGCCTAAAGATTAGGTTTCTACATTCTGCCTTAATCAGTGAAATTGTGTTACATGTTGATTACAAGCTTTTATACCCAAACACTAAAACATCAACAGAAGAGTACATGCTAATTAAGGAGGAATTTTCAACCATAGCCTCAGGTTTCAGGCAGGCTATGATGTATACCAAAGCTTTGGCAGGGAGTAATATACATAAAAGCTTAAAAACAGGTGTATCAAGATAATTCAGTAAATACTTTCATGAAAGCTCCGCACTCAACTTTTTGAATGTAGGAATTGAAATGTTTTTATCCAGGCACAACATTTTTTTACCTAAAAGGTGGAAATAAGAGCACCATCCATTCCTATTTAAATTGAAGCTTATGAGAAAACAAAAGATAAACATACTGTTAAATGAACTTTACCCTTCAGGTACAAAAAAGCAACTATTGCTATGGTTACTGATTTTCATTGAATTGTGATGTTCAGTGCTTTGTTTTTACCACTATTGTGCAGTCTGTATCTTAAACACAAAATAATTGTAAAAGTTATTTTCAAGTTTGATCTTGAAGTAAATACAGTATTTATTTATAAATTTCACTTGAATATACAGGTCCAAGCAAAATAGTGTTTTAAAAATTAATGTAAAATCCAAAAAGGAATAAACTACCATGTGACAACATTACATGATTCATTTCAAAGAAGGAGTTTAAAATAAGATGCTAAAAGTTCACTCAGTAAAAATCGTATTTTTTCTCAATTTTCCAAGACAATATTATGATTTGGTTCAGTTTCGAACCATGTTTATTTTTCACTGAGTTATGCACACTGAGTAAATGGAACTAGATAATTCAAAATGTGTGGAAAAAGAATAAATGAAACGATTAATGGACATGCATGGGATATGATATGATGTAAACAATTTCAAACTTTTAAGCTGCGATTCCATCTCATGGTGGTCATACCTCATGTATTAGAAACATTGTAACGTGTAATGACAGGGTCATTGTTTTCATAGTTTGAAGGTCTTTCCTGCCAAATAATTTGATGTGAAAATTCCACAAAGATTTCAAGGTTGGTAAATGTACTCTTAAAAGATTATCACTAAATTGTCCTAGATATAATTTTTATAAGCCAACAATATTGGTTCTTTGAAGACCTGTCTATCAGTGTGTGTAGTTCTGTTAAGAAGCTGTTTTGTGCTACCTCATGGTCACGTGTGAATCTGTTTCCTCATTTTTACACAGTTGGGGTCAGTGTGGCTGTGGCAGAGTGTGACAGAGGTGTGACAGAGACAGAGAAACTGCCAGAGCCAGAGCCAGAGCCTGATGTCGCCCCAAAAACACTCACAGGCGAGCCCCAGCCTCCAGAATTATCCCAAGAAACAGAATTGCCTCAGCCGGGGAACATGATTTGCCAAAGGACACAAATCCAGCCCATAGCTTCAGTCCAAGAAAAATGCCTCACTGTCCAGCCCAACAGGGTACAGTGTGGGGTAAGGACAAATACACCATGCTACACATTTTATTCAATTGAGGAAAAAAATACAAAACACTATTCTTAATATAGAATAGTGCTGTGGCTGTTATTAATTTGGTAAACAGCCTACCAACATGTTTTGAATGAACCCCTTTCAACAGACCATTACTATTGCACTTTCTAGATATCCAAGTAGCTCTCATTTTCACTGCACTCAGTATGATATGCTGCACACTGTAGTCAGTATCATACACTACACATATTCAACACCACAGAGCCATTACTGTAGTCGGTATCATACACTACACATATTCAACACCACAGAGCCATTACTGTAGTCGGTATCATACACTACACATATTCAACACCACAGAGCCATTACTGTAGTCGGTATCATACACTACACATATTCAACACCACAGAGCCATTACTGTAGTCGGTATCATACACTACACATATTCAACACCACAGAGCCATTACTGTAGTCGGTATCATACACTACACATATTCAACACCACAGAGCTATTACTGTAGTCAGTATCATACACTACACATATTCAACACCACAGAGCCATTACTGTAGTCAGTATCATACACTACACATATTCAACACCACAGAGCCATTACTGTAGTTGGTATCATACACTACACATATTCAACACCACAGAGCCATTACTGTAGTCAGTATCATACACTACACATATTCAACACCACAGAGCTATTACTGTAGTCAGTATCATACACTACACATATTCAACACCACAGAGCCATTACTGTAGTCGGTATCATACACTACACATATTCAACACCACAGAGCCATTACTGTAGTCAGTATCATACACTACACATATTCAACACCACAGAGCTATTACTGTAGTCAGTATCATACACTACACATATTCAACACCACAGAGCCATTACTGTAGTCAGTATCATACACTACACATATTCAACACCACAGAGCCATTACTGTAGTCGGTATCATACACTACACATATTCAACACCACAGAGCCATTACTGTAGTCAGTATCATACACTACACATATTCAACACCACAGAGCCATTACTGTAGTCAGTATCATACACTACACATATTCAACACCACAGAGCTATTGCTGTAGTCAGTATCATACACTACACATATTCAACACCACAGAGCCATTACTGTAGTCAGTATCATACACTACACATATTCAACACCACAGAGCCATTACTGTAGTCAGTATCATACACTACACATATTCAACACCACAGAGCCATTACTGTAGTCAGTATCATACACTACACATATTCAACACCACAGAGCCATTACTGTAGTCAGTATCATACACTACACATATTCAACACCACAGAGCCATTACTGTAGTCAGTATCATACACTACACATATTCAACACCACAGAGCCATTACTGTAGTCAGTATCATACACTACACATATTCAACACCACAGAGCCATTACTGTAGTCAGTATCATACACTACACATATTCAACACCACAGAGCCATTACTGTAGTCAGTATCATACACTACACATATTCAACACCACAGAGCCATTACTGTAGTCAGTATCATACACTACACATATTCAACACCACAGAGCCATTACTGTAGTCAGTATCATACACTACTCATATTCAACACCACAGAGCCATTACTGTAGTCAGTATCATACACTACACATATTCAACACCACAGAGCCATTACTGTAGTCAGTATCATACACTACACATATTCAACACCACAGAGCCATTACTGTAGTCAGTATCATACACTACACATATTCAACACCACAGAGCCATTACTGTAGTCAGTATCATACACTACACATATTCAACACCACAGAGCCATTACTGTAGTCGGTATCATACACTACACATATTCAACACCACAGAGCCATTACTGTAGTCGGTATCATACACTACACATATTCAACACCACAGAGCCATTACTGTAGTCGGTATCATACACTACACATATTCAACACCACAGAGCCATTACTGTAGTCGGTATCATACACTACACATATTCAACACCACAGAGCCATTACTGTAGTCGGTATCATACACTACACATATTCAACACCACAGAGCCATTACTGTAGTCGGTATCATACACTACACATATTCAACACCACAGAGCTATTACTGTAGTCAGTATCATACACTACACATATTCAACACCACAGAGCCATTACTGTAGTCAGTATCATACACTACACATATTCAACACCACAGAGCCATTACTGTAGTCAGTATCATACACTACACATATTCAACACCACAGAGCCATTACTGTAGTCAGTATCATACACTACACATATTCAACACCACAGAGCCATTGCTGTAGTCAGTATCATACACTACACATATTCAACACCACAGAGCTATTACTGTAGTCAGTATCATACACTACACATATTCAACACCACAGAGCCATTACTGTAGTCAGTATCATACACTACACATATTCAACACCACAGAGCCATTACTGTAGTCGGTATCATACACTACACATATTCAACACCACAGAGCTATTACTGTAGTCAGTATCATACACTACACATATTCAACACCACAGAGCTATTACTGTAGTCAGTATCATACACTACACATATTCAACACCACAGAGCCATTACTGTAGTCAGTATCATACACTACACATATTCAACACCACAGAGCCATTACTGTAGTCAGTATCATACACTACACATATTCAACACCACAGAATCATTACTGTAGTCAGTATCATACACTACACATATTCAACACCACAGAGCTATTACTGTAGTCAGTATCATACACTACACATATTCAACACCACAGAGCCATTACTGTAGTCAGTATCATACACTACACATATTCAACACCACAGAGCCATTACTGTAGTCGGTATCATACACTACACATATTCAACACCACAGAGCCATTACTGTAGTCGGTATCATACACTACACATATTCAACACCACAGAGCCATTACTGTAGTCGGTATCATACACTACACATATTCAACACCACAGAGCCATTACTGTAGTCGGTATCATACACTACACATATTCAACACCACAGAGCCATTACTGTAGTCGGCATCATACACTACACATATTCAACACCACAGAGCCATTACTGTAGTCAGTATCATACACTACACATATTCAACACCACAGAGCCATTACTGTAGTCAGTATCATACACTACACATATTCAACACCACAGAGCCATTACTGTAGTCAGTATCATACACTACACATATTCAACACCACAGAGCCATTACTGTAGTCAGTATCATACATTACACATATTCAACACCACAGAGCCATTACTGTAGTCAGTATCATACACTACACATATTCAACACCACAGAGCCATTACTGTAGTCAGTATCATACACTACACATATTCAACACCACAGAGCCATTACTGTAGTCAGTATCATACACTACACATATTCAACACCACAGAGCCATTACTGTAGTCAGTATCATACACTACACATATTCAACACCACAGAGCCATTACTGTAGTCAGTATCATACACTACACATATTCAACACCACAGAGCCATTACTGTAGTCAGTATCATACACTACACATATTCAACACCACAGAGCCATTACTGTAGTCAGTATCATACACTACACATATTCAACACCACAGAGCCATTACTGTAGTCAGTATCATACACTACACATATTCAACACCACAGAGCCATTACTGTAGTCAGTATCATACACTACACATATTCAACACCACAGAGCTATTACTGTAGTCAGTATCATACACTACTCGTATTCAACACCACAGAGCTATTACTGTAGTCAGTATCATACACTACACATATTCAACACCACAGAGCCATTACTGTAGTCGGTATCATACACTACACATATTCAACACCACAGAGCCATTACTGTAGTCAGTATCATACACTACACATATTCAACACCACAGAGCTATTACTGTAGTCAGTATCATACACTACACATATTCAACACCACAGAGCCATTACTGTAGTCAGTATCATACACTACACATATTCAACACCACAGAGCCATTTATGTAGTCAGTATGGCTGCCAGGTAATGTCTGGCTGACTGCAGACTTCATTTTACTCTCAGTTATAATCTCTCTCTTATGCTGGTATGTCCATCAAATGCACACATATCTCCTTCAGCAGTTGGTTGAGATACTTTGCATTTTTGCACAGGGAATTAAGCGATTCTGAAGGGATAATAAGCAGTAGAACCCATCAGTGCATTAGATGTGTTTCAGATACCACTGTGGGTGATGTTTTTGTCACTTAACTACTGATTTCAGGCATTTAATGGTTTTATGGAGAGCATGTGAGAAAGTGGTCTGTGTTTGCTTTAAATTGTTCATTAATACTTTTCTCATAAGATTATTTTGCTTAAGACAATGGTCGCAGATGTATTTGCTTTGAGTTTGGGGCAAAATCACATCTTAAACATGCTCAGGCTTTATGCTACTACATCATTCTGTGTGCCATGTATACTAGCCATTATATATATATATATATACGTATATATATAATATATATACATTTTTTTTTTTATTCCACTCCAAGTGAATTGTGTCTAAGTAACATTGAAGTTGTGTCATGCTATTTGCAGATAAGACAATATCAGTACTGCCACTATAACTTTATGAATATTTTGTCATATGATCATTGCATTCTTTCAAAAAAAATAAATAGATGTTTTTTTTTTTTCCTTGTGTGTGTTGTAAAAGTCCCAGGTAAATATTTTCATCATCTTGAGGTGTAAGATGGACTGTCAGGCAAGAGCTGAGGTAGAGTTTTCCTGTCAGGACTGCATTCCCAAACGTGAGCCAGGGACATTTGAGAATGACTACACCATCAGCGTCAAGTCCCCTGGTATGTACAGAAACTTAAATAAATGTTTTAAAATATGAAACCCAAATCTCACCACCCCTGTCCCCCAGCACCTCTTGCCAGCCTCCCCTCTCCCCACTGCATATTTCATATTCATTCTTACCCAAGTTCAGACTAAAGGGTACGGATGATGAAGCACGCAAAGAAACTGCTTCCATATATGCACTTTTACTGATTAAAAAGTACACTGCAATGCACATCTAATTTACTGCAAAGGGCTCTGTTTTCTAGCGGACGGTGCATAGGCACAGCCAATGGCACAGCGCATAGGGCACTGGGCGTGGCTACTGAATTTTGTTATTTTCGTGACCAGAGGCGTGGAGCGCTCAGCACATAGTGTGCTGCGCAGGTGGAAAATGGGCTGGATTAAGCTATAAATATCAGTGGGTGTGTTGCAGCTGGATTCAGTCATAGCCAATAAAATAAACTCTTTATTCTCTTTAAAGCTGTGCACTCTGCGACCCTGCCAATTTCCGACCACTGCAGTGGAAGGCGATATATATTTTGCATTGATATTGCTAAGAAAATATATACTATCACTGTAATTATGCATTTGTTTCACAACGGAATGTTTAAAATCACAAACTAAGTAGGCCTATACTTAATCATTCGTGTTTTAGTCCTATTGTTTTAGGCTATAGAATATTTAACTACAGTAATGGTCATCAGATAGTCAGTAAAGTCTACAAGTTGTCATTAAAATGTTATGCTAAGTAGGAAAATGTGTGCCTTTGTGTGGTACGATATTATAATAAAACAAAGTCCACCATATACTGACATAGCCCATGCAGAAACTAGCTTATTTGTATATTTAAATGACCAACAGTTAACAAATTATTTCACCTTACGGCACTATGCATTGACATTATACTCAAACATGTTGACTAATCAAGCATTAATGGTGCATTTGGACAACGTCATGTGTGAATAAATAAAAATCATGAGTACGACTTAATCCATTCGCCAAATGTGTCATCATAAACACCATTGATCGCTACAATGATACAAAATAATGGATTGAACTACAGAATATTGATAATCATAATTAGGACCGAGCCTCGCCTGCTATGTACAGTTTTGTAGCCTACAGTGAGTAGTCCACATCAGCATTGCTTTTGATGCGCTGGTCAACACACCTCCTTCGTTTGCCATATAGGAACTAGCTAGTGCCGACATCGCTTAAGTTAGAGATATGTTCTTATCGCTATACGTACAATAAGAGTGAATGTAGAATGAGCATGCAACTGCACAACTGCGTTTATTGTCATTCTTCTCGTTACAGACGGGTGGAAGAAAACGGATTGAATTAAGTACCCCCGGGAGTGCAGTATAAGAACAGCTACAAAACAATTAAAAACAGAAATGAATTGCAAAGTAGTATGTATTTTTCCTGCTTGGGGGATTTATATTAAAGTCAAATTGGACATAATATGATCCAGAAAAATTGTTGATTGGCCTTTAAATTGGTTATGATCATGCATGCATTGCTTGGGAAAGCCCCAACATGAACAACTCGCCATACGATGCTACTTGCACCATAAACCTGGTCTGAGCAGGCGGGCAGTGCAGGTCTAAATCACAGTCTAATCTTACCTCAATATTGCAATTAGCTGCAACAAAATTGTATTGCGCTATTCGATCTGGACTGACACAGCCCCTCCCACTTCGACGCACAGCCAGTCACCAAATTACAGGCTCAGGCGCGTGAAAATCCTTGACGAAAATAGAGCTCTATTAGATGCACTGCATCCACACTTATGTAGACCCTACCAGTGCAGTAAGAGATGGGGAAAATACATGAAAATCTATCTAGTTACAAATTACAAATAAATCCCAATAAAATGTATCAAAATAAATGACAAATTACTGGTTTAACAAAATGCATTTAATTAAGATACATGTCATTTGTATTTCAAAAATACAAAACTACATTTCAGAAATTAATATTCTGGTATTGTTTAAAACTGTTCAGTTACAGGCATTAAGCCTGTTAGAAGACAAAATAGTATGAAGTCTTACCTAAAGAACAATTGTAAATGACAAAACTATCTTCAGTAATAAAGTTAAAATATGAAAACAGTGTATGCAGCTGTAGAAAATAATGGTCTGTTTAAATTCCTACATTATGTAAACCTCGTCATTTCAAAAACTGTGAACTCGTACTTCTGCAATGTAGGCTATGCCATTTCTTTCTCTCTTAATGTGCACACACATCATGTTAATATCTCTTTTTTAATTGCCATGTTTTCCTATTCAGGTGCCATGCAGTATTTCTGTTTCACGATCAAGTCACTGTTTCTTTCCCCATTATAAATCAATTGTTTCTGCATCTGTTCAGTTATGTTACTGTCCATCTTTCCCAGTCCATCATTCTTTAGTTGCTCTTCAGCAGAAGTAGTTTTTTCAGCTATTCAGCTGTGAGACGCCTTCTGTGAGGCCGGTAGATCATGCCCGCAAAAGAAAAAAGCCGTTCAATTGGGGCAGATTATTGTATGGTTGTGTTGAATATTACAAATAAGCTTTATGAGAGGATATGCATCCAATGGACCTCTAAACCACTGGATTTAGAGTGTGGCAAGGCAGGGCAGAGGGAGCATCAAAATTGAATGTGCGTTGTCGGCAGGCAGGTGCATCCATTAAACGAGTTGCATGACACATGCAGGTCAAAATTGCATATCAGATACTGAGCCTAAGTCTAATACTTCCTGAAAGCTTAATGAATTTAGAATACAAATATTTTGATAATCAACATTTTGGGCTCTATTTTCCAGAATTAATGGCACACGGTGCATGGCCACAGTCAATGGCGCAGCGCATGGGCGCAATGGGCATGACTACTGAATTTAGGTATTTTTGTGACCAGAGGTGAGGAGTGCACAGCTCACAGTATGCAGTGCAGGTGAAAAATGGACTGGATTACACTGAATATATTATCAGTGGATGTGTTCAATCATAGCCAATCAAATTACCTCTTTTCATTCCCATTAAGAGCTGTGCACATTGTGCCCCAGTGTACTGCCATTTTTTCACTGCACTGGAGGATATTGTAATCAGAAGCAGTTCTTGTGCAGGAGGTGCAGGCTCCCCATACGCCATGCGTCGGCCAGAAAATAGTCTGAAGTATCATTGAACAGTAATTTGATTATTTCAAAATACTAAAATACCATTGCAAAATCTTTCTTGATACAAATTACATCTTATTCACACTGATCAAATACAAATGACAAAATACCCCAAAGTTATTGAAATACCGTATTTCAAATACATATAATTGAAATACTGCCCATCTCTCTGCACAGTCATATAAGTGTCTGTGGCTTTAATAAATGGTTTCTAGCTAAATACAAACATGGAGATTTCTTTTTTCTAGATCTGCCCTCAGGAACAGTGTTAGTGTCTCTGTATTGCAACGACTCAGTGATCTGCTCCAGGCCAATTACATACTTCACTATGATGGGTGAAATAAGCAACTGCCTGGAAAATGTAACAAATCCCCTGGATTTCATGTGTCAAGTAAGAAAAGCATGCAATACCTGACCCTGCTATAATTGTTACCTCCCTGTTTGATGTAACATGCAGACTTTTTCTAACGCTACCATTTTCACATTATTGCCTTGTTTATCTTGGAACTTCATTCAATGAAAACAAAAGGACATAAACCAACAAATGACTGACAAGGATAATAACCTATTTATGAAAGTTATGTAACAAAGATATATTAATAATGAAGGAGCCTGTTCTGTGGCTTTGCAGATCATGGGTCAAGTGCCAAAGGTTATTGTGACAGCCATCCGGACAACAAGTGTCAGGGCCTTGACAAGGAGAAACTTTAAATCATTTTTAAACACGTAACTTCATTTATCAATGTTTCTAGGCTTTTAATGTAACATCCAACAGTACAGAGGCACTGGACAGGTTACTGACTGACTCCCTTAGAAGCAGAATGCCTACAGGAGGCCTGCATGTCTTTGGAGTGAGCCAGGTTGAGGAAGAAAACATGTCAGCATGTAAGTCTCTTGTTTTAGTTTAACCTTAAAATTTTTAACTGTTAAATATTGTTTCACCCTTTTTTAAATTACTATTTAGTCTTGGTTTAAATGTTGATATATCACCTCATTCACCAATCACACACAAATTTGTTCTTAAGACTTTCTTTAAAACATGTTTACAAACATTTTGGGATTAACTGATGTTTGCATTCTGAGTTTCTGTTCAACCCAAGAAAAAATCCCTGATAAGAAAACTTTGGTGAATGTCAGAATGTTCATAAAAACGTTTTAAAGAAATTCTTAAGAACAAATTTGTACGTAGAATGGTTGGTGAATGAGGCCCGATGTTCTTTGTAAGTAAAGCCTCAGTATTTGTAAGTATACAGCTGGATATAACTTTCTAATGCATAACCCTTACGCTGTTTCTGCCTCTTGCATCTGTCGATCCCTCATGTATCTGGGCCCCTCCTGTATCTTGGCCCCTCCTGTATCTTGGCCCCTCCTGTATCTTGGCCCCTCCTGTATCTTGGCCCCTTCTGTATCTTGGCCCCTCCTGTGTCTTGGCCCCTTCTGTATCTTGGCCCCTCCTGTATCTTGGCCCCTTCTGTATCTTGGCCCCTTCTGTATCTTGGCCCCTCCTGTATCTTGGCCCCTCTTGTGAATTGGACAGATCAGCGGAATGAAGAACTTCCGACATTACTCCACTTTGCGGCAAAGCTTGGCCTGAAGAAGCTAGCAGCACTCCTGCTCCAGTGCCCTGGTGCCATGCAGGCCTACAGCGTGGTCAATAAGTTTGGCGACTACCCAAACAACATCGCAGAGAAGAACGGCTTCTCAGACCTCAGGCAGTTCATGGATGAATATGTGGTAAGTCAATTAGTGGAAACAGCTGCAGTCTAAACTGAAATCCTGGAATGGGCTTTACTCGTCCACACTTGTCCATGACTTTACTGTATTAAGCTAAGAGCATCAGAGGCTCTGTATTGTTTGTGTTTGTCAGTGCTCTTTACTGGTGAGTATGAACACTACAGGAGACTGCTGACATAAAGCAAGAAGGGGACGCTGAGGTGTACGAGCACATGTCCACAACATCCCGGGACATCCTGATGAAGTACTCCTTCAACCCGGGCTGTAAGGAGGACATCTATGAGTCCATGATGGAGCTGGACCCAGACTGCATAGAGGATCTCTGTAGGTCCTGTGTGTGGGGCACACTGATCTGTGTGGGCATATCTCTGCTATCTTTAGCATGCTTTACTTTTACACCAAAGCAGTGTAATTAATTAACCAATTGATTGGGTTGATTAATTTATATTGTTTATTTGATTAACTGATGGTGTGTTCCATTGGATCTTAAACAAGAAATGCAGAAGCACGCCTGTTAATATCTCCAGGCTTTCCATCATGATGCGTCTTGAGTTATTGTTGGTGTGTTTCACCTTTGACCCTGTGTCCTTCCTCCACAGATGAGGATATGGACAAAGCATTGCACCAATCCCTGAACCCTGAGGAGGCCATGCTGCGCAAGTTTTTCCAAGGTCAATCAGAGAACAAGTGTTTTGCAGCTCGTCATGGCAGCCTTAGTTAGCTATTAGCATTGTCATATTCCCCATGGGAAAAGTAACTGTCTTTTCTTGGGAACACAGGGAAAACAGATATGTGCTTCACTGCGGATAAAGAGGGGGAGTTGGAGGAGGAGGAGGAGAAGGAGCAGGCAGACGAAGAGGAGGGGAGAGAGGTAGAGAACCCAGTGAGCTGGGAGGAGGAGGAGGACCCCTATAACATGTGTTTTCCAGATCAAATATATGACACAGTGGACGAGAACTTCAGCTACATCCCAGACGTCACCAACCGTCCTCCAGCACCGATTCCCAGACCCTCCATCTCCACTCAACCAGAGGACAACAAAACATACATTTCCAGAGGTGAGTTTGCTCACAGCCTCAAGCAGAAGCACAATTTTTAAATAATGAAAATGAAAATTTTATCTGACATTATATGACATTTTGATGAAATCCAGCGCTCTTGCTCAGGCAGGAATATATGAGAACTGCAGTAACCCCCCCCCCCCCCCCCCCACTATTCTTTCAGTGTTTCATGAAAAGCCTTTGGATCACAGAAACATGCCGTCGCAAGCAGTACAAGAAGGACCCTCTTCAGGTGAAGACGTGTATCCAACTTACATCTTTCAAACTATATTTAACGTACATCCATCACACACAGCCCCTGATTTTAAAGCACCATCTACACCAGCCTGGACACCTGCATATATATTGAGTTATTTCATAAGAATGCTATATTGACTAAGTCATTATTTGGAAATTTTATAACATTCATAAGCAATTCAGTATTTAAACTTTATCTCAAAATTTGTGGATTGCTAAGTTAGTAAAAAAAATGTATCAAATACATATATATATATATTGCCATACGTTGACCTCACATTACAGTGCCATTTTAAAAAATTGTGCGACTGAATTATTCTCATGATCATGTGGGTGTCCGTTGTGTCAGTTCCTGTGAGACCAGTCAGAGACAGGCTGTCTACCAGCACGTACGACCCGTACGCGGGCATGATGACACCAGGGCAGAGGCAGCTCATCTCGCTGCAGGAGAGGGTGAAAGTGGGCGCCATTAACGTGGACGAGGCCGTGCAGGAGTTCAAGGCGTGGCAGCAGAACCAGGACAGGCGATCCCAGTCTCGGCGTTTCCAGCAGGTTCTCCAAACTCACCTAATCACAACAATGCAGCACGCCTAAGTAAAGCACGAACTGGACACCTGCAGTGCTCACTTTTATAGACTATTACTTTTTAACACTTGAGCTGTGATCAGTAATGTACGGAAGCCCTGAAGCGCAAGGTGAAAATTTTTTTTTTTGAAGAGCTATCTCGTTTTAACGACTCACTAAGTCGTTAAAACGAGATAGTAAGTCGTTAAAACGAGATAGTATCACGTTTTAACGATTTACTAAAGTCGTTACTAACGTTACTAACGACTTACTAAACAACTTACTCGTTTTAACGACTTACTATCTCGTTTTAACGACTTAGTGAGTCGTTAAAACGAGATAGTATCTTGTTTTAACGACTTACTATTTCGTTTAAACGAGATAGCTCTTAAAAAAAAAATTATTTTCACCTTGCACTTCAGGGCTTCTGTAGTAATGTAATAATTTAAAGTGTTACATGTTTTTGATTAGAAAAAGGAAATAGTGTTGAAATGATGGTGCATGAGGAGGATAATGAGTTACACGTAACAGGAGGATTCATTTAGTTTTTTATTTTAGGAAAATCTTAAGAGGCTGAGAGACAGCATTACCAGAAGACACAAAGAGAGAGGAAAAAGTGGAAAAGACCTAGGTAAATCTCAGCCATGTATGCATGTAAGATAGTGTGTGAGTGTGTCTATGTCACGTCAGCCTCATGTGTTCAGCTGTCAGTGTGTGTGACTGAGAGAGGGAGAGTACATGTATGCACAAGAGTGCGTATGAGTGGTTGTGCATGAGTGTATATATAAGTTTGTGTGTGTGAGTGCGTGTGTGTATGTTGTGCGTATGTGAGTGAGTGCATGTATCTGCGTGTTACATAAGGCAAGTGGGCCTTAGGATGATTCTATTTTCACGCACTGTGATTGAGTACTGATAGGAAAAGGTGCTGTATGACTACACTACCCGTTCCAATGTAGTGAGACAGTGGGAAGATGCAACCTGCCCATGTGACCATGACCAATGCTGACAGGGAAGGGTGGCTTTGTGCTGAAAGTGATTTGTTTTCTCCATAAAGAGATCACGGGCCCCTTGCCGCAGGGCCTACTGAGCGACACGTCCGTGCAGCTGGAGTGCTGTGTGTATGAGCCTGCACATCGTGTGATGAGCCTGACCCCAGTCCCAAACCCGCCCAGCAGACCCATCCAGAGAGGTAGCTGGCACAACGGGAGCACCTCCAGCGTATCCAGTGAGCGCTGCACTCTTCCTCGTCGCTCTTCTGCTCCTCTTCACAAATGCAGTGCTGCTCTTACACTTAAACATGGCTCTGCACACCTCTGTACAGACCTGCTCCAAAGCAACACCTTCCCATAAGCATTATTTGCGTTCGCTCATAAAAAATGGCTGTTCTTCCTCAAAAACAGTGCTGCTATCCTTCAGAAACATTATTTTGCCCCATTATTGAAATTAACATACTTTTACACTCTTTATATGGACAGTAGTGCTCTTATTTATAAAACATTGCTGCTATTTTCATAAATATTATTTTGTTCCTCTTTGAAATATAGTGCTGCTCTTATACCTAAACACGGTTGTAAATGCCTTTATACAGCCAGAACTGCTCTCCTTATCCACAAAGTTGCACCTTCCCATAATATGTTTGGCTCTGTTAATAATAAAAAATAATATTGATAAGCATTATAAAAACCAGTGCGGCCATTCGTTTTTCTCCTGTTCATAAAAGCATGCATTTGCTAAAGAGATTGTTATCTAATGTGACCATTGCTAAATACACATTATTCATGCCACAGGTGGCTATTTACTGAAGCCATTTAGATTACTCCAGGTCTCTCTAGCAGAAGAGATGGTAATTTCTTAATCATAAAGCATAAATATAACAAAAACAACAGCAGGGTGCTGAGGTGTGCAATGTGATGTTGGTTTGCAAAATGCAGGGAGGGTTGAGAGAGGTGTCAGGTCGTAGAGTCCAGGGCTGTGTCCGATTACGACCCCTACACCCTTTTGAGAACGCATATTTGAGTCCACTTCGCCAAAAAGCTTTTGAGTGGGCGACTTTTTCTCAAAAATGGGGGCACTTAAATTCCCAGGATGAACCCCTTATTTCCGGGGTTTTGTTGAGGGGATTCAGAAGCACACTCATCTGCAGAACGGTGCACTCATCCGACAATTTCTGTAATTTCAAGTAACCCGGAAGTAAAAACATAAAAGACATAGAGCGCATATGCATATCTATGGTACAAGATAGGTTCATATTACAAACTACTCTTTTTTTATTTTTCTTAATTCTATCTTCATTCGTAATCTACACTTTGTAACAATCGTCATATGTTAACTGATTGATATTCTCATTAAAAACAAAAAATAAAAATTATTTTGCACACTGCTTGCAAAGTGAGGGGACAGGGCACATAGTAGACAGGGGTCTGAGTGGACAGTGGACAGGGAACAGGGGTCGTATTCGGACACAGCCCAGGTTATGATTGGCGGATGAAACATAGGCAGGACAGCTTGGTTGTGATTGGTTGGCCTTAGTCACTCCAGTCAAGTCGTGTTCAGTGCAAGCATTCACATATTTGGACACTGTATACGTATGTACAGTGAGCACCATAATTCATTGGACAGTGACACATTTTTGTTATTTTGGTTCTGTACTCTAGCACTTTGAGTTTGAAAGGATAAAATGATGTTGAAGTGCAGACTGTCAGCTTTAATTTGAGGGTATTTTCATCCATATCGGATGAACCGTTTATAAATTAGAGAACCTTTTGTACATAGTCGCCCCCATTTTCGGGCATCAAAAAATATTGGACAGTTTAACATAATGTAGAATAAAGTAATCATTTTAAATATTTGGTCGCATATCCTTTACATGCCATGACTTCCTGATGTCTCTGACCCAACAATATCAAAATACTCTTGATATCTTATTTTCTGGTACTCTTACAAGCGATACTATAACTTCTCTGCATTTTAATGGATCTTTATGGGAATTGGGGGGTGGGACTAGATTTAGCTGTAAATTATGCTGGAACGGTATGGAATACATGGTTGGTGAAATGTCTTTAAGTCATCAAGGGTCTGAGGTATCAAACGAGCCTTAAATCATCACTCTGCTGCCAGATTTGCAGTAGATATGGATCACTTTAAGGGTTGTTTTTCCTGACAGATTTTTGCTACTCTATGGAAAAATAAGTCAGGAGAAGAAACCCTTAAAGTGATCCATCCATATCTACTGCATATCTGGCAGCAGACTGGTGGTTTAAGGCTTGTTTGATATGTCAGACCCTTGGCCATTCAGCCATCATGTGTTCCATACCGTTCCAGTGTAATTTACAGCTAAATCTTGACAGTCTGCTGTTGTGTGGTCTGCAGCTGTTTATGGTCATAAGCTCAGCTAAAGGTATTACTTCAGATTTACCAGCTTAGAAGGATAGTTAATTTATTTCATAAAAATCATATTAACATATTAGCTATTTAATTTTTCGAGTATGTTTTCAGTTGGCCCAGACGGTTTCTGGGGGGGGTTGTGGTTTAAAGCAAGAATATTCAATTATCTTCAGAGCAGCTTGTGCAGTGATGTTATGTTTCCAGAGGCTGTACAACACATTAATTGTACAATGTTTATTCACAATTATATGCAATTTCACACATAATAATAAAAATCCAAAAATAATAATAACGATGCTTCTTTGATCAGATACTATACATGTGTACAACCTCTGAAGGAATAACATACAAGCTGCTTTGGAGGTACCTGAACTTTATTTTTTTATTTATTTTTTCGCTTTAGACCACAAACCCCCAAATGCCCTATACCTGCCAAAGCTGGCAAGTTGCCAGAAACCTCTCTAAAATCTTTCAAGAAAAGCTGTCTATGCCAATCGAAAACATACACTAAAACTGAAAAACTATTTGTAAAAATCCCAGTGACCATGAACGGTGAACGGTCTTTTTAATGCCGACATATGGCCATTCATCGATCAAATGTAAAACACACAGTTAGCTGTAAGATGTAACATTTTAGTTGCCCCATCAGAGGTTATGGTACACCTCACAGCGTCCATTGGTATTTATTCATTTATTAACTAGACTAACTTGCTATTTGCTTTTATTGGTTATACTTTTATCCATCAATATTTCTCACAGACTAGTTTGGAAACCCCCTTGATTTGCAAAAGAAACCTGTCTTCCTGGCCAAGACACAGTTGAAATGTAATGTGAAATGTTATGTGATAAAAATAGCGACAAGGCACTGAGAACAAGCTGTGGTCTGTTGTGTCTTTCCCCCAACATGCGTAGGCGGGAGGGGTTGATATTTTTTGTTTCATTTTGAACAGGCGATGGAAGCAACAGACTGAGCACACACAGCACCCTCAGCTACAGCAGCGGAGCGGACGGCGACTTGGAGGTGAACCCCTAAAGATAAACCTCTCCCTCCAATAAGAAACATTTGAAAAATTACTTCATGATATCAGGGCTAAATTTACCTTTACCTACTTTCCACCTATATCTTCTGAAATCCACTCTATTAATCCCTTTAAAAAATGTTAATGTGAACTCCACTTCTTCCCACCCTCCCCATCCTCCCTGAAGAATCTCACTCAAAGAAAATCTAATTACACATTGCCTCTAATGATTACAATGCATTTTTTGTTTCCCTTCATATCTTCTTGTATGTGTGAATAAAGCATAAAATTGCACATTTTTCTCAACCAGAGAATAGTAGCTATGAAGTATGTAGCCATTCCCTGTAAAATGCCTTTTGGGCAGGCTACATACTTCACACTTTGTGTAGTGTCTATGGATGAAGAACATGCCTTTACCCAACTAGTGTTCATTATCATTTTAAGAGAATGACTGTAGTTGTGTAGCTTAAACCTAATTTCTTAATTTCTTATATCACTGTTTTTTTCACATTTCAGGACAGCGTAGACTTCCCTCTCCTGCCTCGGCCTCCACGCAGTGACCCTCCCCCAGGCCTACCCCCTCCACGAGTTCCACCCCGAATACCTGAAAGGTAAACCTCGTCATGAAGCTGAGCTTATGACAAATTGTCCTCTCAACGTTACGCTAACGTTAGGGGAGGTAGCTACAGTCATACAGGTAGTGTACAGACACTGTATGATACTGCATGGTGTTATTTTAAAGTAGAATGTTGACAGCTTATTTTCAGACGCTTGCTTCAACCGCCCTTTTCTGCCATTTTCAACTAAGTGTGTGTCATGTGACGTGCATTTCCCATCATAAACAGAAATTATTTATCATAATAGATAATCAGAGATGCGATGCAGTAACACCTAGAGCAAGTGTTAATCACAGCAGAGAAAATTAGAAAGCCACACGCCTTCATGATGCACGCACTTTAGCGCATGCTAACACTTAGCACAAGTATAGTAGTACACCAATCACAGGTGGAAGGTTGGAAAGAAAAGATTGAGAGGGATGATTGAAACATCATTGCAAACACAAGAGGCTGAAGATACCTGACAGTTTAAATCCAGTTTATACACTATATGGTCAAAAGTATGTGGACACCCCTTGATCTGGGGCTGTTTTTCATGGTTCAGGCTAGGCTCCTTAGTTCCAGTGAAGGCAAATCTTAACACTACAGCATACAATGTCATTCTAGACAATTCTGGGTTTCCAACTTTGTGGCAACATTTTGGGGAAGGCCCTTTCCTGTTCATGACAATGACTTTAAGAGTACCTGAAAATAAGATACCAAGTGTCTTTTGATATCCTTTTATACCCAGTCATGATAGCGTCACCTGTTTACCTGTGGAATGTTCCAAACAGGTGTTTTTTGAATTTCCCAGTCTTCCCTTGTCCCAACCTTTTTGCAACGTGTTGCAGGCATCAAATTCGGAATTAGCTTCCATTTACAGAAATCAATAAAGTTGATAATGTAAAACATTAAATATCTTTTCTTTGAACTGTTTTCAATTAAATATATATAAAAGAAAATTTACAAATCACTGCTTTCTGCTTTTATGTGCATTTTACATACTGTCCCAACATTTTTGAAATGTACATGGTTTGTACATGCATATAACATTTACCCAAAAATATCTACATACATTTTTTTTGCTGTAACTTTTATCCCAATAAGGAATACACAATTATATTATATTATCAAACTGTCTCATAAATGCAGTCACTGTTGTGCTATGAGCATGAGTATGTGCAATGAGTTTGTTTAAATCTCCAATAATATAAGAACAGAGTGCTAACACAGACCTGGTTTCCTTTTCATTGAGTGTCTTAGTAACACCAGGCTCAAAATAAGCAGGCTTTAATTCTTGCGATTTTCAGGATTCCTGAGAACCCTATGATGGACCGCTATGTACACAGTCAGTCTCGTTCCCTTCCTCGAATCCCCCAGAGGGCTGAGTCCACCCCTACCATCCCCAGACGAGGCCGTTGACAGAGAGAGTCCTCCTCCCCCAGGCACTGCCCTAGACTCAACTCACAAGAACCTTCTTCGGCCTCAAATACGCTAAATCAGAATATGATTAACTGAGTGTTTCTGACTTTTCACAGTGCCTTTTCCTGAAGCAGGCCCGCATGGCAACCATGTGTCAATCAGGAACTGTTTCTTAGAGGAAATTATCTCTTTTCAGAGTTGTGGGGAGTGGCAGTGTGAATTTAGGCAGACATTCAGATGGGTATCCAGACAGGTAGTCAGAACCGATAGGTTGGCCCTGAATCACAGGTGTGTGGAAGGAAACCACCTTACCAATAATATCTGCATGTGCGTGATGTAAATATGTGAGCAAACTGGGTAAGAATTGTGTCACAGTGTTTCTCATTATGCTATACACATAAAACAGTGCATATTGTGATACACCTCATGATACTGTATTTCATTGCACAAAGATAAAGCAGTTCCCATGTTCTATGTGTAATTTCCTCTGTAATTTAACACTGAAGTTAAAGATGTAATCATGAAAGACTGGTTTAACAACCTGTACTGACTAGGATGCAAGATACAACATAGACTTTGTGCACCTGCTTTATTTTAATGTTGAAACAGAAGTGAAACAGATGAAAGGCAACATAAAGATAGGGACTAATATATTGTTAATAACCAATTAAGTGAATAGGGTAATTACACAGTATACAAACAAGATTTCTGCAAACATTTCTTGCAACATATTGCCTGCATAATTTATAAAGTTTTTTACTGGCAGGTACTAGAGGCTATTGGAAGGTACCTCAGTACTGATATTGGATTATCCAATCATGCTTGGTTACTTTTTAGTTATTTATAAAATGTGATATTTGTGTGTTAAATCTGTGCAAAACAATTCCATTTAAATTAAAAATTGGTATGTAATTTTTGGAAAATCCGGTTACATTATTTGTTTTTTTCAAATAGAATCTTGTGCTTCAATGAGGTAATTCTATTAAATCTCTTCCCCAAAGTGTCAGTCTTTTTCTACTTTTCTAAGCCTAGCTCTCACATTGACGTCCTCCTTTTCTGCACCATACATTAGACTTAACAGCATCTGGCAGTGGCGTAACACAAGTGTATTTACATTTATAATGGTGCTTAGAGGTTTCCATAATTTTGGCTGCGTATATATAGATTGTTTTACTGCAAAATGCGCAGCAAAGTGCGGCAAAAAACAAAATAGGCTTACTAGAACAAAATCTATATGTTGCTGCAGGCCCAGGCCAGCTTTGTTATGCATTACAATATTTAATCTTTTTGTTAAAGATAAATTGACTTGATAGGTACAACTTAGAAATTGTTGTAAGGCAAATAGTTCTTTAGCACTTACAGTAAGATAGGTAAGATGGAGCCTCAGGATCGCAGAGCTATGTAGATCGAGTAATTATACAGGATCTCGTGGAATTACCCTTTAGGTTTTAATCTTTAATCTTCAATGTTAGTTTATCAAATATAGTTATGTCTTGTCAGATATATCTTGTGGTTTTCAAGTAAACAGGTTTTTTTAGCTGAAAGTTGCTTTTAGAACATGCTTTGCACAGGAAGCTAGCTTCTATTTTTTTAAAGCTTGCTTTCATATGATGTACTGATAAGATGATATCTCTGCATTTTCTGTCTCAAATACTGTTCAAAAATGGGCACATCTCAATCTGTAAGTTTATGTTTTAGTATATTTCAGTTTTAGCGAGTATATACAACCAGAGGAAGAGGCTTTGAGAGTTTGTAGTTTGGGTCCTGTGTTTTCAGTGACCTGGTATTATAGCCTGTATAATTAAGCCCTTCATAACAGATGCTGACATCGCATCCTCATATTTACCTGTAGTGCAGTCACTAATAATAATTCAATTGCTGTAAATGAATCCTCTTCCAGTCACCCTGCTAGACCACTAGTAACAAGTAATTAATAAATATTTATTAATATCTGATATCAGGACACAGTGGAAAAGGGAAAGAGATTACTTAATTCCTTGTACCCAATGTCAGTAATATACAAATTAAAAGAATGACCAGATTGAGTCTTCTTTTAAATAAATTAAATGCAAATATGCTGTAGTCTTGGCATGATATGGCTTATTACATTTTCTTAGCATGGTTAGTTACAGAGCACATATATTAAATACCAATGCAAGCTGGAGATTTCCAGTCTGTGGTGCATACCTAGACAATAATCTCCTGTGTTTTTGCCTGTTTTACAACTGAACTGTAACTGATAGCTTTTTGGGGCTATTTTATCTTTGTATAAATTGAACTGATAGCGGTTCAAATGGATCTAGATGTTTTTGTATTTATATGTTAGACGATGACTCTGAAAATACTGGTTTTTGGCAGATTTACAGCAGCTAAACAACGTAATTTATTTTGTAGTTTAAGCCAGACTTACCAATGCAAATACATATTGGCTCTAAGAATTGCTATTGTAGACCCACCACTGAGATTAATAAAGTGCAGCCTACTACTGTGCAAGCATGGCTAAAGCTCAACATTGATCTATGCAATGAGTGTAATGTACATTTTGCTTTGCTTTTTTGGATGGGCTTTGTTTTTGGCCATTGTAACAACTTTGAATTGCTATGGTCTGTTCTTTATTTTGTTTTAGAGGTTTTATTTGTGTTATGTGCACAAAGATGAGCCAACAAGGATATGTAACAATGAAAAAAATTTCATTGTTGTTTATCCATTTGATTGTGTACTATTGTTGTACAGAATATGAGAGGAATCTAAACTTCAATTGCAATGGCCGTGCCAGTCCCCTGACCTAAACCCCATTGAAAATCTGTGGGGTGAGCTAAAGAGGAGTGACCACAAGCAGACTAATGGACCTGGAGAGATTCTGCATGGAGGAATGGTCTAAAATCCCTTGTTAGGTGTTCTCCCACCTCATCAAACATAGTAGAAGTCTCAGTGCTGTTACCTTGGCAAAAGAGGTGCATGTACTATATAATAAATGTAGGAGTGCCAATAATTGCGTTGTGTCTTTTTCATAATAAAAATTATTTTTGTCTAGCCTAGACTTAAACACACCAAGAGTTTCTGCCTTTAGGACATATAAGTTGTATCACACAATGAGAAATACCTATGTAAATAAATAAATAAACATACATCCCACGGTAAGTGTAAAATAAAACTTTCACAAATGTACACCCTCTCATTCTGCTGACAGCTTGCTGGGCAACTATTTGTAAGCCTAATTTGGCTACATCATGTAATGGTGTTTCTGACCGTGAACACTAATGGATTTTAAAAACGGGCTGTTTGGTCTGTAGTTTTCCAGTTATGTTTAGTGGGATGGTTTTTATTTAGAATACTTTTTAGAATATTCACATCATTATATGTTATGTTGATACATTTAATTTTTTATAAAGGTTTATGTCCATAGTGTGAAGTCAGAATTTGTATGTCACTGGTAAAATGTAATATTTGTATTTTACATTGCAGAAGAATGTTCTGAAACACCTTTCAGATCTTTTACTGTACTGCCATTTAGTAGGCGGCCTTATCCACAGCAACAACCCTAAAGCTACTTCCAACCATAGTGTACTCTTTTTAAAATGTAACAATAACCCATGTTGCACTGACATGACATCAAATCAATATACAAGCGGTTATTCTTAACTACATTATTTAAATGGTGATGCATGTCTGGCTGGCTTGTGATAATACCAAGCCACTTTCACTTCCTGAGCCAGTGAATGATTTTAGACTGACTTTAGACCATGGTTATAATGGTTATAAATAAGGAAGTGGGGCAGATTATAGAGAGGAAGTAATTGTTCTGTTCTGTGTTGCCTTGCCTTTACATTGTGAGAATGTGAGTCATTGCTACACAATTAACTCTTATATTACTTTAAAGATCTATTTTGCATGTTGCAAAAAAACTGATGGCAATAGAAAACTCCCATCTGTCACATTCACACACAAGCCAGGGACTTATTTGCACCACAGGCCACAAAGTGCTTTTTAAAATAAAAAACAACAACTTGCCACCCAATGTGGGGCTGTGTGTTTCCCCACCATAATTTGGAAGGCCAAATTGTTCCCCTAACCACGATCATGGAGCAACCCCATTGCACAGGACACACGGGTATCATACCTCAGTGCAGACCCACGGCTTCGCTGGCTCACCCGCCTGTTTCTCCATATGCATCACCACCAAACTTGTACAGGGCAGGATCCAAGGAAGACCACCTGGTATGCAGCTGAATGCCGACGGTGGGCGTTCCCTTGACTAGCGGGGTTGCCAGAACACGGGCGGATTGAACCCACCTATACTCTGGGCCACGCAATTGGCAATTGTGCCTCGCCCTCGGGGGGCTCCCGGCCACGGTTGCCACTGGCACAACCTCAACCGAATGAGCCACCCAGCAGCCCCCAGGCCGCACAATACTGGAGTTGCACTGATCAAAGGACGACATCACTTACAACATCTAGGATAGGTGGGTACCTGGTACACCACTTGGAGTTAACCTGTGGAATCCTTACCAACTTTAGCTCACAGAGCCCTGGGCAGATAAGGCACAATTCTGGGAACTGTAGGCTGTTGGTTACGATGACATAGCCCTCCCTTTAATCTACAATGTCCAGATTATAGTGCCTAGTCTGTACAGGTGGCGAACACCAAAACTGATGAAGCAACTTGTGAGTCTTATATAGTTTTATATAATGAACCTTCTGACAACTTCACATAACACACTACAGCTTAAGCTGAACACAACTTGTTTTTTTTGGCTGCCCTGGTAATCAACACAGCTAACACTTGAAGCTCAAACCTCTCTTATCAGTTCTGGAACAATAACCTCGCTCCTACTACTTTTGCCAAGTGTGTTAGAAAACCTGGACTGTAGCGACTCAACCTCTCCTGAGACCCCACAGAGAACAATTTATGTATTTTAATTTTTGGATGTTATAGTGAAAACAGATTAAAAAATGTTATTTAATACATTTTTATTGAATGCCCCTTGTAGTGTAGGTTTCAACGTAGTACAATATATCCTTCTTGAGATTAAGAGGATATGGACCTCTAAGACTTCAGATGACAGAACTCTTGCTATAGAGAGATGAATGGTCAGCTGGTTTTCATTTTTACCTTAAAATCAACAACTAATTCTGACCTAATAAACCAGGTTATGCAAGTTAATCGTGTGCTAAACTGCTTTATTTGAAAAATAAAGTGTTGAGTGACAACTAGAACCAAAGACCCTGAGAGACTGGAACCAGGGTTGCAGACAAACATAATTTGTAAGGTTGTCCATTAGAGGGCAGTATTTCATTTAATAACAAAACCGAAAGAACATTCAACATGAATACTTCAGTTGTGTCAGAATCAATCAGATCAGATATGTCTAAATGTATTTTTTGATGTTAAATAAGCACACAACATAACTTCACTTCCTAATTTACCTCCTTGTGGATTTTGTTACATTCCTAAATTCCTGGGGTGCCAAAGCCCCTCCATTATGTTTCAGAGAAACTTGTACCTTACTGTGATTGTCTGAATCCAGTTCCTGTCCACCCTTCTTCGCCTCTACTCCACAGTATTGGGTGAACTTCTACACCTTTATGGTCCTACTTCCACCATCAATCACCCCAAACAGGCTGACCATTTGTTGCTGGGTAAGAACTTTGACAACAGAACACCTAACTAATGATCATATTATTCTTTCATATTGATTTGACCTGACAAACTACAGTAGGGACAACACACATGGAGTAGCCTAGTTGTAGTACTAATACAGCTGCACCACTAGTAATAACAAAAGCAATACAAATAAAACATTTTATTTGTATGGGGGCTCTAAATGCATTGGAAAGGTGTTTTGCCAATATTTTCTCACTGGAAACACAATAATTATGCCCATAGAAACAGCAGTGCAAGGGGTTTGATAGACATACTTTTCCAAGGTGTGCAAATTATTCAGTTCATTTTATGAGTAGCTAGCACAGGTTCCTTGATTTAACAGAATGGAACTGGAACTGGAACAGATATCAAGCTTTCTATAGTGCTTTCACGCACAAGCTATCCCAGTTCTCATGATTCATGTCTTTATTCAGTTTAAATGTTCATTCAGATAATGATGTAGACTAAATTGTACTGCACTTCCGTTAATGTCAGCTTTGGGTCTATTAAATTCACGTCCTAATATAATTTCTAAATACCACGGTATGACCTACTTATTTCTTGTCTACCTTTGTAACGGTGCACATTTTAATTGCATATCAAATATCTTAATTATGTTCACAGTTTTTGAATTGTCTATAAACATTAAGTAATTCAAGCCCCTTTTGTAAAATGGCAACATCGGGCTATTGCCTATCTGGGCATCTGAACCTGCAACCAATCCAATCCGACCACAAGACAGCCATATACATTCCCTTTCCGCAAATAATTAAGTCCGTACAACGGTAACATTAGTATTTTTTTCTCCATTCGCAAGCTTAGACTACGTTTGGCAACTGCAGTCTCGCGCTAAGGCACACTCCATCAGTTGTTCGCAACTCACTGTCCGAATCTCTCTTAACAGGTCGCATCTCATTATGGTAGCACTTAGCCTATGCGCTGTAGCCTATGCACACAGGCGTACAGCCTAATTGATAAGACATGCATTCTTGCGTGAGAGGAGCACAAAATACAGTAGACTGCTTGCATCAGGTCTGCGTGCCAGTGCGACAGTACGGAGCCCAGAATGCTTCCCTTAATTCTTTTGGAGGTGGTCTTTTAAATTCATCCTTTGTTCCTCCATTGGTTAAAAGATACTGCGTGCGTCTATCACTGCCCCCCTTTAACAGCACCGACTATTCGAGATATATTATAATTAGCTAGAAGCAGGTCGCCCGGATTGGTGGGCACTTGGTGGATAGCCCGCGTGCCCGCGTTGTCACAGCAGCACAAACAGAATCCCAACTGCAGCGTGCAGTGGCGTCATCTAGACGGAACACTGGAGTGTTTTTCCCCAAAGGTAGGAGCCCCTGCGCTACTCAGTTTCATAATAAAGTGCGGCATTTGTCTTTCATGTTGTTTCATGTGTCACCTTGCAAACATATACAGGCTGCTTGTGTGGGCTTTGACACGGGGCTTCAGCTAGTTTGCATCGTACGCCGTCGATATAACAAAATACTTAAACTCGCAATTCTGGCATTACAGCTGCCTCTGGTGCAGCTTGGATATTGCGGATAATTCATGTTTTAAATGGTCGTAACGTCACATTTTCCATTTGAACATTTATGTATTTGTTAGTGTGCAGTGATAGGCTATTATTTGAACCACGTCTTCAGCTAATTCGTGTTTGGTGGAGAACCATAAAAGATAAAAAGACTGGGAAGACACAGGCGCTTCCATTTGCTGCAGAAAATGCCATTTGAAAGTCAGGAGCCAAACGAACGATTGCTGCACTGTACATCCTTATATGGAAGAAAAGGTGAACATGTTGTATTCATAAAATTAATGATAGCGAGTGTGCAGATAGCAAGTATGGCGAGATTAAATATACGTATAAAAAGAATGAAATACGTTATCCGTACATTTAGTAATTATTATTATAGGCCTATTATTATTATTATTATTATTGTTATTATATGATTGTCATGGTGGTGTATTTAAGATATAAAACATATTTAAGTGTTTTATGTTGTGTAATAATAAACATGTATTGTAGGAATCAAACACATGGCATGTGTTTGAAACTGACAGGGACATGATGGCTGTCTTTGTTTTGACTTTTTTTCTAGCTACTCCCTTTACCTGTACAAGGTCATACATGACTCCTTTGCCAACAGTTTCTACAGCCTTAATGTGCAAACACAGTGACTGGATGCAGTTTGAACATATTACAACATTTTGGGCTTGTTTCAACATCTGGGTATGGCCATATAATATTCTGTTCTGGTTCACATGCTAACTGGGACTAAGTGAGCCGTCTTGTAGCCGAGCTATTCATAGTGGTTGTTGCTGTAGCTGTTCCAATCCCTCCTGCCACCTTTGAGGATGTTCTCCTGTGACCTGTAGCTTTTTCGAATGATGTATGTCATGCAGTAAGATTATGTTTCATGCGAATGTATGAGTTAGTGTTTACTCGACAGAGTTGATGTATTGTTATTGATTTCTTTGTACAAATGCATTTGTAGTACCTCAGAAATATTTGATTGTCAGTAAATAATATAACTGTTGTTATGTGTGATAGCAAGTCATCCAAGTACTCTATAGTAACTTTACAAACAAACACCTTCATGTGCAGCAATTATTTGTGTAATATACTGTATGTGTAAGGTAGCCTGTTTTCCACAGTTTTCTCATGATTAATTTTCATAAACTTAAATTTGTTGTAGATTTATCAGGTCAGTTGAAGGAGCACATTAGTAGACTTGGAGGTGTGCAGGAGTACTGGGAGAATTAAACATCAAGGAGAAGGAGCTATGAGTGAAATCATCACAGCATAGTTTATGTCAACATCACAGTTCAGCCCTGAACAGAATTCAGAGAACCTGAATTGTCTGAATTTCTCTGCTCATATTGATATACAACTAATCTTACATGCATGGTAATACTAAAGAAAATACTAATGCTTTAAAAAAAAAAAGTAAATAAGCTGAATCTTTTGATTTTTTGAACAGAAGAATAATCTTTGTTAAAAACGGACGAAAACAAATCTAACAAATAACACAACTTGAGTCAGTTAACAGGAACTGCATGATTCCTGTTGCATGTGGTACAGACAGTATTTTCTTTCTTTTTTGGGGGGGGGGACGGGGGGGGGGGGGGGGCTAATGCAAAACATGTGATGAGTGAGTGATTCTCAGTACAAAGCAGGTTATCTAGTGAAGAGCTTGGTAGCTGCACCACAACTGCATTACATTATTTTGCCTGTAACTGTTCATGTGGAAATATCTTGGGTCACTGTACCAAGGGCATTTACAGTGGTTTTAAAATGTAAGCATGGCTTTAAAATTCTTATTATTCCTGTAGAGCAATGGGAAAAATACCTCTTTCAGTTTGATACTTTTACAGTTAGCCAAGTAGTTTGATGCTACAATCTGCATACACTTTGAGCTGAGATATCTCAGTGATGTTGGACATCTATAGTTGACTGGGTTTTGACTTTGCGTATACTGATTAATTTTTAGAGATCAAGCCAGTGCACAAACCACGCGTGTATCCTGTGACGATTCATTGACATGCAAATCACCTGAACGGTTTTCATCTCCACTATTTGTCACTATTTACACCACACAGGACCATTCTTCGCATCAAAAAGCAAACCCTGGTAGTGCAGGGTCTTCTGAATTTCATTATTACTCTGCAGTTAATTGATTGACCAATTATGTTGTTTATACAGTTAACAGACAGTTAACAGACCTCATATGTTTTCATGGATCTGTTTGCTGATTTTAGCGTGAAAACAAAAAAGCAAAGGCCCTGCGACTCTTCAGGACCAGGGTTGGCCACCACTCCCGTTTTGATCAGTTTGTGAATTCTCTGTATGTGTTTGGCTACTTCCCATTATCTCTGGGGTGTGGCAATGCTCAGATATGAACCATCCAGAGGATGTACCACAGCTTTGAACAGCCACTAACACCTCTTTAATTCAGAGTGGTAGTTAAAAAGCAAATTTGTGATCCAAAAAAATGGTTTTCAGAGACATGCTTTGAATGGGGCTAATCGTTGGATGAGCACGGCTGGGAATTAGAGGGCTGCCTGCATCTCTGTACCCATTAATGGACTGATGCAGCGATACTAGGCCAGCCCTCTGAGCAGGCCTTTTCCTGGCCACCGAAATGCAATTTACATGGTAAAATGGCCTGTGACATTCAGCAGCAGTCCAGAGAATTGAGTGACAGACTGTTCCCACTCCCTCCATTACACAAATTGCACAACTACCATGTTCTCTCTCTCTCTCTCTCTCTCTCTCTCTCTCTCGCTCTCTCTCTCTTTCGCTCTCTCTCTCTCTGTCTCTCTCTCTCTCTGTCTCTCTCTCTCTCTCTTTCGCTCTCTCTCTCTCTGTCTCCTCATATTCTTAAAGCACTAGATCAGCCAAACACAGTCCATTTAGAGGAGCCAGCTGAACCCACAATCAAACCCTGCAGTTCCGCATGCTCCAAATCACAGATTTAAAAATCTAAATTTTGTTTACCCTTAGATTGTGATATTGTGATGGTGGTTTGATAATGCTGTAGCCATTGACGTACTTATCAGATTTTAGAAATGTTTGCCAAAAAGTACCGAAAATGGGCACCGAATACTTTTTCGATACTCGGGCAGTTTTCAATACTCGGTGCTATGGACATGATTCGGTCAGCGCTCAAAAAGTATTGAGGTTTGATACCCAGCCCTACAGAGGACCCACATTGTCTTTATGTAATTTTTACTTAGGTTTGTTTATATAATTTTATCACTTTCTCAGTTTAAGTGGCAGGCTGTGCTTTCCATGTGGTTATTTTGGCTGTCATTTACCCAGACACTGCTGTTTTATATGTGAGCCAGCATCCCTGCAGTGCTCTGGAGTTTGTATAACGATCAAAACTCTGAAGAGCCTATCATTTTAGTTTTTTATCCAGGATTATGTTGGCTGAGCTCTGATTGGCTACAGTCCACTACAGTCATGTGTGTGAAGAAAGGTTTGTAACAATATCAAGGTGCTGCTGACAAAGTTTTATTAACCTGTATGTATTGTTTTAAAAATATCTGTGTTACGTAACTGTTACGGGACGAACCCAAGTGCAACGACCAGGAGACAGATTTCACAAAAGGGTAATTTAATAAATTAAGTGTTGGGGTAGTCCCAACACTGTACAGGAAAGGCAACACAAGTATTACACAGGTTTTCGCCTGGAAGCCCGGGGCGGGCTGCTCCAAACCGGAGCTGGACTGGAGGATCTGGAACTATTCGTTCCAACCCGGAACTGGACTGGACAGGAACCGGACCGGGAGGTCCACACTGGAATCAGGGTCTGGAACGGAATGCTCCAAACCGGAACTGGACTGGACTGGAACTGGACCGGGTGGTCCACACGGGAATCAGGTTCTGGAACGGAATGTTCCAAACCGGAACTGGACTGGACTGGAACTGGACCGGGAGGTCCACACTGGAATCAGGGTCTGGAACGGAATGTTCCAAACCGGAACTGGACTGGGCAGGAACTGGACCAGGAGGTCCACACAGGAATCCGTGTCAGGAACTGGACTTTGGACAGGTAGATCGTACGACTCACGCCTGGACTGGACTGGAACTAGCAGGGGAGCGACTCACTACGGCAGGGCAGGAACTGGACCGGACTGACTGCACCGGTATAGAACAAACAAACAGAGGGGGGTTAGTGCAAGGGAAGGCACGGGAAAGACCGGGAGGTTCTCACGGAGGTGCAGGGCTTGGTAGGCAGGTGACTGATGTAGCACAGCAGGACAGGGTGGTGTGGCGTAGCTGCGGTAGGTCCGGAAGGAGCTGACTGGTCTCCAGAGCTCCAGGAGCCGGCGCCGAAGAACTAGTTGGCTTCTTCGGTCGGACAGGAACAACTGGAGGGTAGCCAGGTAACAAGCCAACCCGGAGCCTACACGAGCTGGAGGTGGAGGTACCGCAACACACACAACGAAAACGGGGGGAAACGAACACTGCCACGGGAGAATGGGTGCTGGGTTAGATGGAGGAGAAGGGAAACAGGTTAGCTACATCAACGACAGGAAATTGTGCGGGAGGTAAACTACCAATCCGTAGTTTCGCGTAGAACTAAATGCTGCAAGCGGATAACATCCCACAACCAAGCGAATAGTTCAAACTAGAAGACCAGATAACAAGACGAGCACTAAACACCAAGTGACGATAGTTAACGAACTGGCGCCGACTGGCAGCCAGCCGAAAGACTATATAGTGAGGTTAATGACAGGACTAAATAAGGCACAGGTGTGGAAATAAAACGGGAGTGATTGCGAAGCACCAGGTGAGGAAATGCATGCAACGAGGGGGAGGGAGTGAAAGGCGGAAGTAAGACAACACAACCAGACGAACAAGACAGGGAAGGACACGCCTAGTCCGCAGCAGCGGGGAAAACACGGACAAAGGGATCCAACATGACACGGAGGGAAAACAGGAAAACACGGAAAACGGACAGGAAGGGAGCGGAACATTACAGTACCCCCCCCCTCAACGTACGCCACCTGGCGTACCTGGCGGCCTGGTCTTGGATGGGAAGCGACTGTGGAAATCCTGGATCAGTGATTGATCCAGGATGAGGCCCCTGTGGAGCCATGACCGCTCCTCAGGACCATACCCTTCCCAGTCCACGAGGTATTGGAAACCCCGACCCTTACGGCGGATGTCGATGATGCGGTCCACCGTGTAGGCCGGGGCGTTGTCGATGACCCGGACAGGTGGAGGAGGGAGGGTAGGGGCACTGAGGGGGCTGGAGGCGACAGGCTTAATTTGTGAAACATGAAAAACGGGGTAAACTTTGAGGGAGGCAGGGAGGGAGAGTTTAACGGACACTGGGTTAATAAGACATACAACAGGGAAGGGACCAATGAACCGGGGCCGAAGTTTCTTAGAGGAGGAGGGAAGGGAAATGTTGGATGTGGATAGCCAGACCTGCTGACCGGCCCTGTACTTGGGGGCTGCGGTCCTGTGCAGGTCCGCCAGACGCTGCGAACGGGAATTGGAACGCAGGAGTGCGGTGCGTGCAAGTCTCCAAATGCGCTTGCATTTGAGGATGTGAGCATTAACAGAGGGGACTGCTACCTCGGCCTCCTGGACCGATAGGAGAGGGGGTTGGTAACCTAACGAGCACTCGAATGGGGATAACCCAGTGGAGGTACTCTTAAGGGAGTTGTGAGCGTACTCTACCCAGGGGAGGAAACGGCTCCAGGAGGCGGGATTGCGAGCAGTGACGCACCGCAGGGCGGCCCCCAGGTCCTGGTTGGCCCTCTCTGCCTGGCCGTTAGACTGGGGATGGAAGCCAGACGACAAACTGGCCGAGGCCCCCAGGGCTACACAGAACGCCTTCCAAACCTGGGAGGAGAATTGGGGCCCACGATCCGAAACAATGTCGGATGGGATCCCGTGCAGCCTGACCACATGTACCACCAGGAGCTCCGCAGTTTCGAGGGCGGACGGGAGCTTGGGGAGGGGAATGAAGTGAACCGCCTTGGAGAACCGATCCACAATTGTCAGAATGACAGAGTTGCCCTCTGACAAAGGCAGACCGGTAACGAAATCCACACCAATGTGGCTCCAAGGACGGCCCGGGACAGGGAGGGGAAGGAGAAGACCAGAGGGAGGCTGGTGGGAAGCCTTGCTCCTGGCGCACACTGAGCAGGCCAGGACAAAAGCACGGGTATCCTCCTTGAGAGTGGGCCACCAAAAGCTCCTCCTGACGAGGGTGGTCGTTCTGGCAACACCTGGGTGACACGCCAGGCAGGAGGCGTGAACCCACTCAAGGACCTGGGAGCGGACGGAGTTGGGAACAAACAGGGAGGGGTTAGGGTTACTACGGGGGTCAGGGTGGGAAGTCTAGGCGGACCTCACGATCTCCTCAATCCTCCAGGAGACCGCAGCCACCATACAGGACGCTGGTAGAATAGGCTCGGGGTCAGCAGGACTGGAGGGAAGGGAAAACACACGGGATAAGGCATCCGCCTTAATATTGCGGGAACCGGGGCGATAGGATAAAGAAAAATTGAACCGGGCAAAGAAAAGTGACCACCTAGCCTGTCTAGCATTAAGCCTTTTAGCAGACCTCAAATAAATTAAATTTTGGTGGTCAGTTAACACTGGCCCTCCAGCCAGTGGCGCCACTCCTCAAGAGCCAGCTTTATGGCAAGAAGCTCCCGATCCCCGACATCATAATTTCGCTCGGCGGAGGACAGCCTCCGGGAGAAAAAGGCACAGGGATGGAGTTTGTTGTCCAAGGCGGCACGTTGGGACAGAATGGCCCCCACGCCGGTGTCGGAGGCATCCACCTCAATCGTAAATTGACGAGTGGGATCAGGGTGACAAAGAATAGGGGCTGAGGAAAACCGTGCTTTAAGCTGTTCAAAAGCAAGCTGAGCTTCGGAGTTCCAACAGAAAGAAAAAACAGTGGAGGTAAGTTTGGTAAGGGGGGCAGCAATGACACTGTAATTACGGATAAAACGGCGATAGAAATTAGCAAAACCAAGGAATTGTTGTAGGTGCTTACGAGAGGTGGGTTGGGGCCATTCCGTCACCGCCTTGACTTTGACCGGATCCGCCCGGATACTGCCCTCCTCAATGATGAAGCCGAGGAACGGGACTGAAGAGACGTGGAAGGAGCACTTCTCTGCCTTGATGAAGAGCTGGTTCTCGAGGAGACGCTGGAGAACCTCCCGGACATGGAGAATGTGTTCCTGAGGGGACTTAGAAAAAATCAAAATATCGTCGATGTATACGAAAACAGTCTTACCCAATAGGTCTCGCAGTACGTCATTCACCATGCCCTGGAAGACTGCCGGGGCGTTAGTAAGGCCGAAGGGGACCACCAGGTACTCATAGTGGCCCAACGGGGTATTGAAGGCAGTCTTCCACTCATCCCCCTCCCGTATGCGCACCAAGTGGTACGCATTACGGAGGTCGAGCTTGGTGAAAATGACGGCCTGCGAGAGGGGTTCAAAAGCAGTGTTAATGAGGGGGAGAGGATATTTGTTGCGGATAGTGATAGAATTGAGTCCCCGATAGTCGATGCAGGGCCGTAGTGAGCCGTCCTTTTTCCCTACAAAAAAGAACCCAGCACCAACCGGAGAAGAGGAGGGACGGATGATGCCCGAGGCGAGGGACCCATGAATGTATTCTTCCATGGCGAGTTTCTCTGGCCCCGACAGACTGTAGAGACGGCCGGACGGAAGTTTGGCTCCCGCCAGCAGGTCTATACAGCAATCGTAAGGGCGGTGAGGAGGTAGGGACAGAGCACGTGATTTGGAAAAGGTCCGGCCGAGGTCGTGATATTGCTTGGGAACGTTGGACATATCGGGTTCGGGTAGGTTGGTGCTGGGATTCTTGGACCCCGGAGGGGGAAGAGCGGAACGGAGACAGCTAGCCAGGCAGTGGCCACTCCACGCCAGGATGCGTCCGGCCTGCCAGTCGATGTGCGGGTTATGGAGACGGAGCCAGGTCTGACCTAAAACTATGGAAGATTGTTTTGAGTTGATGAGGAGGAGTTGAATGCTCTCCCGATGATTGCCGGAAAGGACGAGCTGTAAGGGAACGGTGGAGTGGGTCACTAACCCCAGACTCCTACCGTCTAAAGCGAAGGCAGTAATGGGAGAGGGTAGAAGCTCCGTGGGGATGCCGGCCCTCTGGGCGAAGGTGGTGTCCATAAAGTTGGCGTCGGCCCCAGAGTCGATGAGGGCCGACGAGACTTCGGACTTGTCCCTCCACAGGAGAGTGGCCTTAAAGACCAGGCGATTCTGGGCTGCATGGCAGGGTATGATAGGGCTCGTCAGTACGCCCAGTTTTACTGGCGAGCCTATTCTTTTGGGCGGATGGGGCATGAGGCGATCTGGTGGCCAGGTTTGCCACAATAGAAGCAGGATCTAGATCGCAGGCGACGTTGGCGCTCCGCAGAGTTGACCGCAACTCTGCCCAGTTGCATGGGCTCCTCTTCGGAGACCCCAGACGCCGCCCTGGATCCAGAAGCAGAAGGGTGAGAGCGTATGTGCGGAAGATGACCGGGGTTCCCCCCACGCTCACGGGCCCGGATACGGAGACGGTTGTCGATTGCTATGGCCAGGCTAATCAGGCTATTGAGTGAGGTGGATTCCTCCCGGGTGGCAAGTTGGTCTTTAAGCTCCTCGCTGAGTGCCTGGCGGAAAGCCCCCTGAAGGGCGGTGTCGTTCCATCCGGACTCCGCTGCGAGGGTACGGAATTGGATGGCCATCTCAGCGACGCTACGACTCCCTTGACGGACCTGAAGTAGGCGCTGAGTTGCATCTCGCCCACAAGTAGGGTGGTCAAACACACGCCGCATCTCGGCGGTGAAGGCTGCGAAGTTGTTGCAGAGCGCGACTTGGCTATCCCAGATGGATGTAGCCCACTCCAGGGCACCTCCTCCCAGGCTGCTCATAATGAAAGCGATCTTACATGGGTCGGAGGCGAAGGAGGAGGGCTGCATCCGGAAGACAATGTCGCACTTCATGAGAAATTCGCGACTTTTCCCCAATTCCCCGCGGTATAACTCAGGATGTTGTACGCGAGGCTCACGAAATGAAGTGGACACAGGAGGGTCCGCCGGAGGATCCGGTGCGGGCGGAGTAGGGCCCAATGGAATACGCGGAAGCGGCTGGTGAAGAGACAGCTGCGTCACTTGTTCCGTGATGCCCCTCAGTACTTCCAACACGTCATCCAAACGACGGCCCTGTTGGTCGCTGACCGCAGTTTGGCAGGAGAAGGCGTGCCGAATCTGCTCCAGGTCGGCTGGGTCCATGTTTTTTGGCCAGTTCGTTCTGTTACGTAACTGTTACGGGACGAACCCAAGTGCAACGACCAGGAGACAGATTTCACAAAAGGGTAATTTAATAAATTAAGTGTTGGGGTAGTCCCAACACTGTACAGGAAAGGCAACACAAGTATTACACAGGTTTTCGCCTGGAAGCCCGGGGCGGGCTGCTCCAAACCGGAGCTGGACTGGAGGATCTGGAACTATTCGTTCCAACCCGGAACTGGACTGGACAGGAACCGGACCAGGAGGTCCACACTGGAATCAGGGTCTGGAACGGAATGCTCCAAACCGGAACTGGACTGGACTGGAACTGGACCGGGTGGTCCACACGGGAATCAGGTTCTGGAACGGAATGTTCCAAACCGGAACTGGACTGGACTGGAACTGGACCGGGAGGTCCACACTGGAATCAGGGTCTGGAACGGAATGTTCCAAACCGGAACTGGACTGGGCAGGAACTGGACCAGGAGGTCCACACAGGAATCCGTGTCAGGAACGGAATGTTCCAAACCGGAACTGGACTTTGGACAGGTAGATCGTACGACTCACGCCTGGACTGGACTGGAACTAGCAGGGGAGCGACTCACTACGGCAGGGCAGGAACTGGACCGGACTGACTGCACCGGTATAGAACAAACAAACAGAGGGGGGTTAGTGCAAGGGAAGGCACGGGAAAGACCGGGAGGTTCTCACGGAGGTGCAGGGCTTGGTAGGCAGGTGACTGATGTAGCACAGCAGGACAGGGTGGTGTGGCGTAGCTGCGGTAGGTCCGGAAGGAGCTGACTGGTCTCCAGAGCTCCAGGAGCCGGCGCCGAAGAACTAGTTGGCTTCTTCGGTCGGACAGGAACAACTGGAGGGTAGCCAGGTAACAAGCCAACCCGGAGCCTACACGAGCTGGAGGTGGAGGTACCGCAACACACACAACGAAAACGGGGGGAAACGAACACTGCCACGGGAGAATGGGTGCTGGGTTAGATGGAGGAGAAGGGAAACAGGTTAGCTACATCAACGACAGGAAATTGTGCGGGAGGTAAACTACCAATCCGTAGTTTCGCGTAGAACTAAATGCTGCAAGGGGATAACATCCCACCAAGCGAATAGTTCAAACTAGAAGACCAGATAACAAGACGAGCACTAAACACCAAGTGACGATAGTTAACGAACTGGCGCCGACTGGCAGCCAGCCGAAAGACTATATAGTGAGGTTAATGACAGGACTAAATAAGGCACAGGTGTGGAAATAAAACGGGAGTGATTGCGAAGCACCAGGTGAGGAAATGCATGCAACGAGGGGGAGGGAGTGAAAGGCGGAAGTAAGACAACACAACCAGACGAACAAGACAGGGAAGGACACGCCTAGTCCGCAGCAGCGGGGAAAACACGGACAAAGGGATCCAACATGACACGGAGGGAAAACAGGAAAACACGGAAAACGGACAGGAAGGGAGCGGAACATTACAATCTGATTTATAATGCAGTTATGGACATTAAGAGCTTTCTGTTCATCAATCATGGTACTGTGGGGGTATGGGTAATATTATAAGAGAGAAAGCCTGCTTTATCCGTCTAGTCTGTCATTGCTGAAAATAATATGCTGTTTCTTAAGATGGAACAAATGTGTACAAATCCTGGGTACTTCAGTGTGACTGTTAAGAGTCCACATTTACGGTGAGTGTGTTTTTTTGCACGTTGCGGATCCCAACATCTGGGGTAATGACACAAACCAGTTGCATGGCCTGTTCAAAGTCTCATTTGTATTTTGAAGGCCACTGTGAGCTTTACTGTTACAAAAAGATAGATGTGTACCGCACCATCGTCTCACACTTTAGAGCATTTAAAACCAATCCCTTGGATTGAATAAGATCTGCAACACTGAAAAATTATTTATTTATCAGTGCCTTCCATAATGTTTGGGACAGATACAGTTGAAGTTGAAAGTTTACATACACCATAGCCAAATCCATTTAAACTCAGTTTTTCATAATTCCTGACATTGAATCCTAGTAAACATTCCCTGTCTTAGGTCAGTTAGGATCACAACTTTATTTTAAGAACGTGAAATGTCAGAATAAAAGTAGAGAGAATGATTTATTTCAGCTTTTATTTCTTTCATCACATTCAGAAGTTTACATACACACTATTAGTATTTGGTAGCATTGCCTTTAAATTGTTTAACTTTGGTCAAACTTTTCGGGTAGCCTTCCACAAGCTTCTCACAATAAGTTGCTGGAATTTTGGCCCATTCCTCTTGACAGAACTGGTGTAACTGAGTCAGGTTTGTAGGCCTCCTTGCTCACACACGCTTTTTCAGTTCTGCCCAGAAATTTTCGATTGGATTGAGGTCAGGACTTGTGATGGCCACTCCAATACCTTGACTTTGTTGTCCTTAAGCCATTTTGCCACTTTGGAAGTATGCTTTGGGTCATTGTCCATTTGGAAGAGCCATTTGCGACTAAGCTTTAACTTCCTGGCTGATGTCTTGAGATGTTGCTTCAATATATCCACATAATTTTCCTTCCTCATGATGCCATCCATTTTGTGAAGTGCACCAGTCCCTCCTGCAGCAAAGCACCCCCACAACATGATGCTGCCACCCCCGTGCTTCACGGTTGGGATGGTGTTCTTCGGCTTTCAAGCCGCACCCTTTTTCCTCCAAACATAATGATGGTCATTATGGCCAAACAGTTTTGTTTCATCAGACCAGAGGACATTTCTCTAAAAAGTAAGATCTTTGTCCCCATGTGCAGTTGCAAACTGTAGTCTGGCTTTTTTATGGTGGTTTTGGAGTAGTGGCTTCTTCCTTGCTGAGCAGCCTTTCAGGTTATGTCGATATAGGACTTGTTTTACTGTGAATATAGATACTTTTGTACCTGTTCCCTCCAGCATCTTCACAAGGTCCTTTGCTGTTGTTCTGGGATTGATTCACACTTTTTGTACCAAAGCACTTTCATCTCTAGGAGACAGAACGTGTCTCCGTCCTGAGCGGTATGATGGCTGCGTGGTCCCATGGTGTTTATACTTGCATACTATTGTTTGTACAGATGAACGTGGTACCTTCAGGCGTTTGGAAATTGCTCCCAAGGATGAACCAGACTTGTGGAGGTCCACAATTTTCTTTCTGAGGTCTTGGTTGATTTCTTTAGATTTTCACATGATGTCAAGCAAAGAGGCACTGAGTTTGAATGTAGGCCTTAAAATACATCTACACGTACACCTCCAATTGCCTCAAATAATGTCAATTAGCCTACAGAAGTTTCTAAAGCCATGACATCATTTTCTGGAATTTTCCAAACTGTTTAAAGGCACAGTCAACTTAGTGTATGTAAACTTCTGACCCACTGGAATTGTGATATAGTGAATTAAAAGTGAAATAATCTGTCTCTAAACAATTGTTGGAAAAGTTACTTGTGTCATGCATAAAGTAGATGTCCTAACTGACTTGCCAACACTATAGTTTGCTAACATGAAATCTGTGGAGTGGTTAAAAATGAGTTTTAATGACTTCAACCTAAGTGTATGTAAACTTCCAACTTCAACTGTATATATTTTCTTGATTTGGCACCGTACCACATGATTACAAATTTTTGATTTGTAATCATCTGGTTAAAGTGCTGATTCTCAGCTTTTATTAAACAGTATCTTTATACGTTTTGCTTTCACCATGTAGAAATTACAGTAGGCCTTTTCAGGGCACCATAATGTTTCGGACATATTGATGTTATGTAAATTAATGAATATGAAAATAGTAGTCATATCTAGTACTTTGTCACATATTCTTTGCATGCAATGACTGCTTGAAGTCTGTGACCCATAGACATGGTCAGGTTCTGAACTACTGCGGCCAGCTTAAGCTCCTGTTTGTTATGGGGGCTAGCTGCCTTAAGTCTTCGCTTCTGCATATGAAATGCATGTTCAATTGGATTCAGATTGGGTGACTGACTTGGCCAGTCAAAATCTTCCAGTTTTTGGCTTTGAAAAACTCCTTTGTTACTTTAGCAGTCTGGGATCATTGTCTTACTGTCAGATTAAGTAAATTTGGAGGCATTTGCTTGAACTTGAGCAGATAAGATGTTTCTGTACACTTCAGAATTCATTCTGCTGCTGCTATCAGCAGTTACATCATCAATGAAGACATGTGAGCCAGTACCTGTGGCAGCCATACATGCCCAAACCATAACACCCCCACCACCATGTTTCACAGGTGAGGTGGTATGCATATTGGATCTTGGGCAGTTCCTTTTGGCCTCCACACACTGCTCTTGCCATCACTAGGATACAAGTGAATCTTTGGCTTATCTGTCCAGAAGACCTTTTTTCCAAGCTCATTTAGGTAATTCTTAGCAAACTGTAACCTGGCCATCCTGTTTTTGCAGCTAACTAGTCGTTTGCATTTAGCAATGTAGCCTCTGTAGTTCTGTTCATGTCTTCTGCCGACAGTAGTCAGTGACACATCCTGCCTGAAGAGTGTTTCTGATCTGTCGGACAGGTGTATGAGGGGTTTTCTTCATTATGGTGAGAACTCTTCGGTCATCAACAATAGAGGTCTTCCTTGGCCTACCAGGCACTTTGCAATTACTGAGCTCACAAGTGCTCTCTTTCTTCTTAAGGATGTTCAAAACAGTTGATTGTGGTACACCTAAGGTTTGGTCTATAACTGTTTTTTATTTTTTTTATTTCTTAGCCTCGTAATGGCTTCCTTGACTTTCACTGGCATAAGTCTGGTCCTCATGTTGACAAATGCCAATAACAGACTCCAAAGGCAATCAAAAGCCTACAATCAAGACTAGATACTGAAAGCTCTCTTATACCTGCACTAAGGAAGCAATTGAACACACCTGACTAATCAGAAACACTTGTAAAGCCATTTCTTTCAGACAATATTGTTCCCTGAAATGGGGGGACAATGTATTAAAAGTCCTTTAATAAAAGCTGAAAATCTGCACTATAACCACACATTAATTGTTTGATTACAAATACAGAGCCAAATATATAAAAATAGGGAAAACAACTACTGAGAGTCAGTTTTTCAAATATTCAACTAGAGATAAAAAAAATGAAACATCATTAAAAAATGACATTTACAAACTACAACTTTTTATTAACATAAAATAAATAAAAGGTAAAACAAAGCCTCTGGAGGTTACAGGATCCAAATGTCCCTTTTGTGAATTTAAAATAGAAAAACAGGCAAACTGACTGCATGCTGCCATAAATATATATTTTTGAAACCCCCAAATCCCCTTTGTTCCGTGTCCAACAGCCGGCTTCCTGCTCTAGGTTCTGTATTTTTATGTTTACGTAGCTTTAACTTGTCAATGCAAAGCCTCAGGAACAAAAAAAAGCGTAAATCATATTAATGACGCGTTTAAAAATAATTTTACTCAACTGTACATAACCTTAGTTATGTTCTGTATAAAATATGTGATTTACTACTGGATTAATTACAAACCTATTAACTTGTTATATAGATTTTTTTCCACACTTGTATGATTGTCATATACCATTTACATTTGGAGAAGGGTGTGCACTATATGACAGATATAATATGAAGTCTAATAATAGTAATAATAATAATAATAATAATGGTAATAATACCTAGGTTAAAACTATATTTTTCACAGCACCTTTTTGTGAAGTAGGCTATATAAACTTATAAAATATAACTATGTGTGCTGCCATATACCATTGTTCAGACACCTTTTTGCAAATTAACTGTTCAGAAAAATGAGTGTGAAAATGGAACCAAATCACAGATCCACTGAAAAACAAAAGGGCAAATGTTCCTCAGCTGTTGTGTTCCTGCTTCACGGATCTAGGCTTAGATTATTTTATGAACCCATTTTGGTATTAAATAAACACAGTATGAAGACACTTTGGATCCTCTCATACATGTATTTGTATATGCTTTTATATCCATTATACTACTACACGCAATTGGGGGTAATTATCAGTCTTCCATCCTAACACAGAAGGGTGTATGCTCATTTGCTTTCATTTTGGGGTTTGAACTTGAGAGTTTTATCTTTTGAAAAAGAAAGAAAATGTATCATTTCATACATTTCTATTAAAAGATATATATCAAGGGTTTCATTTCTATTTTTAAATTAGAGAAGCAAAACAAATAGCTAACAGTCAACACAACACAATTATCAGTACACTGGCATGAGTAACTCCTGGCACTGATGCCACAGCACTTTCACATGTGGAATGTGGCATGTGTAATGTCTCCTCCAGTAGTCTTCCAGGCTGAAACGATAAGATTGCTTACACCCCAAACCAAATTTTATACAGGTCTTTGAAGAAACAGTAGACACGGAGCACAATGTATGTGGAGATTTGAAAGTATGTATGTGGGAGTTGAAAAGCACGCTAACGGTCCATGGGAAATGCAGTGCATCTGTGGTGAAAACTTTGAGCAAACTGCCAGCACATGTTTCAGTGTTCGGAGGGGACCCGCCGTGGCTGCAGATGAATAATTTGTGTCGGCTGGTAAATATTTTACAGCTTTACTGTAGTATCATGTTACCTGTCCCTTTGGAGGTGCCAGAGAGCTATCGTGACAAAGGGGAGTTTCGGGACTCAAAAACTGATTTCTATTGAATTTCTTCCAATGTAATTACAGCTAAATTTTCTAAAATTGGGATTAGATTCCTCTTAGAACTGTGGTATGTATTCAGCTTCACGAACAGCAGAGAACCTTACAATGAATGTGTACAGGTTGGACTCTGCAAATATTAGTAGAAGGCTTCTGTGAATAAGTCTGTGCCTTCAGTCAGCATGGAGCTAACACCTGGACAATCTGGTTTTGTACCCGAGTCAAATTTCAAAGAAAATGCATGTTTTCTGTGAATGGCCTACTATGCTGGAGTTACATTACATTACATTACATTTTCATCCATTTTACAATATAGCATTGTAGGTGTGTTCACCTACTATTGTATAAGTGTAATACATACTATACTCATAATAAAGCTATTACAATCAGTAGATTTGTGCACTCACATTTGCCAACAAATTCTTTAATGAGAAGTGAAGAGGTAGATATATGCTGTCTCTGCTGAATGTGGTGGAGTCTGTTACGCTGGCTTCTGTGTGCTGAACCCTGCCCTGTCACGACCTGCTGTTTGCACTGCCTTTGTCCTTTTACAAAAGTAAAGCTGACCTGGGAAATACTCCGGCAACACGGAGGTTAACGTCCCTCGCGTTCCACAGTGTGCTAATTTGATAACTGAAGTTTTGGCGACCCCAGTCCGAATTGAACAGAGGAGGTTTTAGATGAGCTTCCCCGTTTTAATATAAATCAGACAACACGACCCAGGTGCAGTGCTAGTCTCGTACAGCTCTTTTAATGAACCAGTTTATGTCCTCTGGAAATGAGTGGCAGTGGATTGCTGCAGGTGTGCATGCAGCTCTGCTCTTGGCATTAAGTGCTATTGTCTGTCCTACTACTGAGCATGCTCAGTACTATCAGGGGCAGTACCTTCTCCAGCATGTGTTCAGCCCAGTAAAATGAAATTTAAATTCAGCCATTAAGCAGGGCAGACAGTTCTGCACTCCAGACAGACTCTGATTGTCTACTAAACATTTTAATTTAGTGCCATACAAATGTGATTGAATATGGAGTGAAAAACTGTGAGCTGTGATAAGGATTAGTGATATTAGAGTGCTGTAGCAGTGAATCCGAACAGATTGATGGCATAGCAGCAACGCTCTGCCCATCTTCACATTAGGGGGCCAAGGAGTCGAGGTGCAGGATTATTATAGCTGCCCTTCTGCAGCCTTATACAAATATCTCTATGACCCAGAAGGCTGGAATCATTAAATATGTAAGGGTCATGTACGGCGATGGCGTTGTACAACTAACCCCCCCCCCCCCCCACCCCTTTTCCCCTCCCAAGGATGGATACTTTTTATAGTGTTCGCATATATCTAAAAGTCCTGGTTTAAAGAAGAGTAATCCTTGTGTGAATCTTTTGTGTCCTTCAGAGATGCAGTGACTGTTGGCAGGTGTATTATTGGGCACACTTAAGCTGCAGACTTTACAGTCACTGCCCTCCTTCAGGACATGCCTGTCAATTAGCAACTTCCCCTTTGATGAATGTGCTGCTATTTAAATAATACGTATTCTATATGTAACCAACTTTGTATCTGCAACCCAGAGAAATTATTTGTATCTACTATTTCATCAGGCAACCACATGACAATATTTACAAAATGGCTTAGAATGAGCTTCGTGTTGTGCATGTGGGGATTGTGTCCTTCAAAGAGACACAATTATTAACATGTATTTTATGTTTTGCTTAGATTGATTAAACACAAAATTGTATCGACACAAAATGTATACGTGCAAAAAAAAAGAAGAAACACAGTCCCATTGCTAATGGTGCTATAATAACTGCAGTCTGATTAGATGATTTATTACATGGCTGATTTTGGCTGGTTGTTTGACGCAGGAGCATCTATACCAGTCCACCAAGAGGGTATGAAATGCCTCACTCAGCCGTGCCTCAATTGTTTACAGAGAGGAATTTTGTGTACTCAGCATGGACTTTACTCCTCAGTCCAATATTAGTAATAGTGGAGTAATAAGTCACGTAAAGGCAGCGCAAGACCTGCAGGCAATGTGGCTCTCCAGGATGAGGTTTGAGTAGCTCTGTAGACAATAGGCCCCCGCAGGGTTGAGGCCCTGTGAGTTAGGACATCATATTGGCTTCCAGTTCGTGAAACTGCAGTGCATTTTGGAGTAAGAGCTGCATGTCTGGCATTGAAGAGGGGTGTGACACCCCATAGCCTCCTTGGACCCGGCAGAAAAAAAAGTTTGAAGTATTTAAAAAAAATTTTGACATAATAAACATAAACTCTCTTGGATGACAAAACCATGTTGCAGTGAAAATATTTTCAAAAATATTATTTCTTTTATTTTTATTGAATGTCCCTTGTAGTGTAGGTTTCAGCATAGTAGAATATATGGTTATTGAGATTAAGACCAGAGACTACTGGTGAGAACTGCCGGGTGTGTGATATCACCATCCCGACATTACAGGTGCTAATGCTGTACACATAGGGCACAGGTATGGGGGGGAAGGACCCAAACGCGGACAGGACTGAATAAACCAAAGTTTATTAAAAGGGGCAAAACAGCAATCCAAAGTAAAACAGGCAGGGTCGAGATCCGGGAAGGCACAGCAACAGTACAAAAACAGAATCCAAAAAATCAGGGTTGCGAGAACACAGGCTGAAGTCCAAAACCAGGGAAGCGTAAAGAAACTAAAAAAAACAAAACGAAGACAGAATACAAAAATAAACTAAAGACAGGAGAAGGACTAGGGATAACAAAAACTGACAGATACTAAGAAAACAGAACAGACAACTCGGGAAGCAACAGGTACTCGAAAAAAGGCTTGTAGCAACAAAGAGGCAAAACAACGGTGACGAACTCGCAAAGAAAAGACTTAAATCACAGGGTTATATACACTGAGGAAGACAGACCAAATGAGAAACAGGTATGCCTGTGTATTTCATCGTGATTATCTGTTTTCTGTAAGGACTACAGATGGAAATTAGCTTCTTGCTAAATCTGGTGCACCCATCTTTTTACTCATCGAGTGATTAATGTAAGTGCACACTGTCCTTTTTCTAAAATAAAAAAACAAAACAAAACAAAACAGAGGCGGGGAGGGGAGATTGCTCACAGGTGAGCACAATGAAACGTTAAGGGAAGCTGATAATACAATTACGAGGGAACACATAAGACGCGGACCGGACTAGCACATAACATATAGACTATACATGACCTGGGTCGAAGTATGGAAGAGAGTTTACCTGCATTGTCTGATGCCTTTGTGTTTGTATTGGCTATTTTGTATATAGTGTAATATTAGGCTATATGATTAGTTATGCCTGTTGCATTATTATGCCACAACAACATTTCCCTATAGAGACAATAAAGATATTTTTATTGCTATACTACACATCTATGTAGATTCCGATACAGCCAACAAGCCCATCCCACTGAAGCAGAAGTATGTTGTCTTATTAAACTCAGGTTGGCAGATGAGGTTTCACTATTTACTCATGGGAGTTGGATAGTTCTCCCCAGCTGGAAAGGCTGTGCGATCGTCACATTGCAGGTTTGCACAGGGCAATAAACAACAAGCATTCCGCACGTCTATGCTGCGTGATCTCACTGCCCCGCCTATTTCAACAATCTCACCACACATCACACATTTTTGAGCCTTTGTATGCACGTTGCGTCAAATGTGCCATTGCTACATCATCATTATCACTGTTGTAGTACAGTGGTTTACAAACTGTAGTCATCCATGGACCACTGGTTGCCTATGTGGGTGAGTTTTTATGAAAACTATATTATAATACATGGCTAACTGGTTTGCTGCTGTGTTGATATTGAAAGGTTTTGGACAGCCAGACCAGATTAATTTCCATCCATGAATGAAAACTAACTTACTTATGCATTTCAAATATGCAAATCTTGCTTTGTTTTTATTTGCATGTTTAGCTGGTTCAATATCCATGGAAAAAGGTTGAGAACTCTTATACTACAAAGTTAGTACCTTTGTACCTTATAGTACAAAGTTAGTACATGTGAAACATATTGTACCACCAGGAGGTTAGGAATTAAGGTAAGAGATCATTAGCGTCTTACCTGTCCCATATTAGGACAGACAGATAGTGTACCATATGAAAATAGAGAGAGAGTGTAACATGTGAGGAGTGTTTTGTGGGTCAATGATGCGACATTTTTGTGCAATTATTTTCAACTCAAAGAAAATAAAAATGTAAAATAATAATACATGCCTATTCCATACCTTATAAGGTGTTATTTTCTCTCTTCTCTGGTATCACTTAGATATTCATTGAGTGATGCATTTTGGGATTTTATACAGTAAACAAGGTTGTATAACTGTCTAAACATGGATGCAAACAACAGTTCTGTTAAAGAACTAGTTCTTAATTAAATAGTGTTTTAATGCCATGTTTTTTATGTTTCTATAGAAAATCTTTTTCTTTTTCTTGACATTTTTATTCTCCCTGTGGGAATTTGTAGTTAACAAGCATAAAACGTGGCTGTTACTTAGTAGGCTAACAAGAAAGTGATATATAAAATGAATGGTGTTTAACAGTTTATATGCAGTAATATGCAGTTTATTCACTTTTATTGGACTGAAAATAAATGATTATTTAAAAATTTAAATCAATTTATTTATTTGGGATTGTATGATACTAGACAGAGATTTCTATGTGTCCATTGAAAACTTTACGTCTGATAAAGTCACTGTGACCTGTGGGATTCCACAAGGCTCAGTCCTTGGTCCCTTACTGTTTAATTTATATATGCTTCCGCTTGGACATATAATAAGGAAACATAGCATACAATATCATAACTATGCGGATGACACGCAACTTTACTTCTCCCTCTCTCCTAATGATTTAAGCCCTGTGGAAACTCTGAATAAATGCCTTAATGATATTAACATGTGGATGAACCAAAATTTCCTGCAATTAAACAGTGACAAAACGGAAATTATTGTTCTAGGTACAAAAGCAAAGAGACAGGAAATTTCTGCCCACCTCAGTTCCTTTTCCATGACGACTAAAGAACATGCCAGGAATCTTGGTGTCATCATAGATGCTGATCTTAACTTTCACCAACATATAAATAATGTAACAAGATCAGCTTTCTATCACCTAAAAAATATCTCAAAAATTAGAGGCTTTCTGTCTAATTCAGATGCTGAGAAACTGATACATGCCTTCGTCTCAAGCAGACTTGACTATTGTAATGGTCTTTTTCTGGACTCCACAAGAAAACTGTTAGGCGTCTGCAGCTTATACAGAATGCTGCTGCACGGATTTTGAGTAGGACCAAGAAAAATGATCATGTCACACCTGTTCTTAAATCCTTACACTGGCTTCCTATCAATGTCAGAATTGATTTTAAAATCCTTTTATTTGTTTATAAGGCTCTAAATGGCCCTGCTCCCCACTACATTAAGGAGTTGCTTGTGCCATACCAACCAACAAGAAACCTAAGATCATCAGCCAGTGGACTTCTTGTTGTCCCCCGAGTGCACTCTAAAGCAGGAGAAGCTGCATTTAGTCATTATGCCCCAAACAAATGGAATGTACTGCCAAGTGATATCAGAAATGCCCCAACACTTAGCTCTTTTAAAAGTAGACTTAAATCATTTCTTTTTACTGTTGCTTTTAACTAGGTTTTTAATTTTCTTTTAATTAAGTCAATGTTGTGTTTGTTCGGCAATTGTCTGGTCCTTTTTTACGCCACTTGTATTTTATTCCTTTTTTATTTTATTTATTTATTCCTTTTTTATTTATTATTTATTTTTTATTATTATACATGTTTTGCCTTGTGAAGCACATTGTGTTACTTTTTGTATGAAATGTGCTCTATAAATAAACCTGACTTGACTTGACTTGACTTGACTTATGATGTATTTCAGAGGGCAGGTTTACTCGAGACGCAATCAACCACAGTTAGGCAGAAGTGAATATAGAGCGAATAAAGAGAACTCTGTTTTGTGTCAGGGTTGTGGGGTCCAGTAAATGCTGGGACAGTGTGTTGTGCGCTGATCATTGCGTGTGAGAGTACACATATATTATAGGCACAGTGAACTAAAGCTTTCATTGTGAGACCACCGGGTCTGCTGACTCCACTATCTTTCACGAATGAAGTCCATCCAGCAAGGATTCGCCATGTGTGGAGCCTATCTGACTTTTAGTCTTCCGCATGAATGGTGACGTTACGATCGTACCCTTGATAAGAATGAGCAAAGAAGTCTGTGTAATGAGCTACAATACAGGTAATGAGCTATGTTTTCCTGCACATGTGTTCAAGTAAATTGCCTGTGTTCACTGTTGATCTTGTCATCTAATTTCTGGTTAAAATGCTTGGTCACTTCAATGACTCTAATCCCCAAGTGTGTGCTTGGAAAATAACAGATTCTATGAAGAATATAACGTGGAAATGCACATGCAAGGTGTTTATTTTGTACACATTATAATTTTAAGTCCTAAAATATTAAATATATTAGGACTTAAAATCATAATGTGAAGTAAAACATAAACACCTTGCATGTGCATTTCCACATTATATTCTTCATGGAATGTTATTTTCCAAGCACACGTACACTTCGGGATTAGAGTCATTGAAGTGACCAAACATTTTAAGACACCAGAGATGATCAGTAACGACAGCTTTAGTCATACAGCTCACTACAGCTCAGCCTAAGATCTTTTGGGTTCCAGCTGTTGTGGGGTTTTACTTACTTTGTAGTCTTGCTTGCTATCTGCACCAGAAAACAATATGATGGAGGGTTTACATGTTAAATGCTAAGAAGTATGTTTTAGAAATGCAGAAATCTATGCAGCTATTCCGTTGTTGCGTGCTAGCTAATTTTAACAGCTAGTTAAATTCCATTTTGTTTTTAGTGTATTTATATGGGCTTGAAAGAACATATATTCAGTAGGCAAATCATATTGGTTGCCAAGTATGCATGATGACCTAGCAAGCTAGGTAGTAGGTCAGTTTAGGCTTGGCTGTCCAGTGGCTTATACCAACATCTTTCCACAAATTTAGTCTGGCTTTTTTGTGGCCTTGTAGTTACACTAGCTGTCTCAGCAATATTAATCAGGGTTTACATGTTAAACAATAAGAAATGTATTTTAGAAATGTATGCATCTGTGGGGGAATTGATCATAGTGATACTGGAGTCCGGAAAAGTAAAAAAAAAAAAAAAAACAGTTTAGGAAGAAGAAAAAGATAACAAGTTTGAGTTTTATTATGCAGCTTTGAGAAGTTTTAACAGAATTCTGTATTTACACGAGATTAGAGGGTACAGAGGTTAATGGTTGTAAGGGCTGAGAGTCTGTGGTTATTGTAGAACAATAATGAAATAAGCTTAATTCTGTGTGATACCCTGAAAGGTGCCATGCCCTCCTTGCTCTATGGGTATGTATGGCACATGCTCCACCGAGACGTGCCAAACCCTGTTCAACCTGAGCCATTTGGTGCCACTCCCGTTAGACCATTGATAGTCTATGGTTGGTGTCTTTCAGCCCCACCCAATGAGCCCCACCCTGTGTCAGTCAAGCTCAGACAGGGCTGCACATGGCGGCAGATTACTCACTCACACACACCCGCTATGGTACTCCATGTCTTCTCTGCTGTATAATTAATTGGTGGCAGCACCTATTAAAGTCCCTACACAGTGACATAGTTTGGCGACAGCCCTTCCCATCCAGGGCCAAAAGATGAAAAGTTGCGGCTGATTGGTGGCTCAGTAGCGCTGGTGCTGGGGGGCGGGGTTTTGGTTCATGTGCTGGTTTTCCTGGCTGAGCTCAGTAGGACTCAGTCATGTTTATTGTCAGTGTTTATAAATGGATTATGTGTGTGGATCATTGGTGAAATATTCACTGACAAAATGGATGCCATGTTGATCAATGGCCAAAGACTGCTTCACTAGTCTTAACCTACTTTCGGCGTTCTGTTCATTAGATTTCAGTGCTGAACTCTAATGAACAGAGAGTTCTGCACTCCGCTGCCCTCCTGCTTTGGGCACCTGCCTGGAGCTATAGTCACAAGGCTAACTTGGCACACCCCTCCTGGCTCCGTTGGTTCAGCTCCAGCGCCACTCCTGTCCCCTTGCCTGACAGAACCATCCATTGGCCTATCAGCCCACCTCACCAGAGCCATCCTTGCCTGGCTCCATTGACATTTAGGCTATGTACTGTCATTTTCTTGGTTCGCATATTATGTACTTTTAAATTTAATCGGTACCAGCCAGCGACAGATGGGCTCCCCGAATGAGTCAGGTTCTGCTTAAGGTTTCTTCCTATTACCAGCCGAGATTTTCCTTGCTACTGTCACCCCGAGGCTTGCCTTGGGGGTTTCAGGCCCGCATGTCTGTAAAGCTGCTTTGTGACGATGCCTTTTGTGCCATACAAATAAATTGAATGAGAGTGAGATCCCCCGCCCCCAACAAACACACACACACATAGAAACTGTGGAGTATTGGCAAAATATTCACTGACTATGCTTATATGTTGCCTATTGTGTTAATTATTGGTGAAACAGTGGTTAGAAATGGATAATTGGATGATGTGCAGATCATTGGTGAAATATTGACTGACCGTATGTAAATGCAAGCTGTGTGGATCACTGGTGAAATATTCACTGACTAAATGGAGTCTGTGTGGTTCATTGGAGAAATATTCACTGACTGTCATTGTAAATGGATGCTGTGCGGATTCACAGTGAAATATTAAATAAGAGCCTTTATAAATGGCTGCTGTATGGATTACTGGCACAATGCTTACTGACAGCGGTGATACTTGGTCAATCTCCACGTGAAACATTTGACATCCATGTGCCAGGGCCGTTCTCATCCCAGGGCCTGCTCACCGTCACTCTCTGTATCTGCCAGTCCTGTGGAGGCTCTGGCTTGCATCTCTGACCCGAGCGGCCTGTCCTGTCGCCAGCACCACAGGCATCTGCTGATGTCTCAGCCCCTGCTCTATTTATGGACCAACACCTTACATGAGAGCTATTTGTTTTGTTCGGAGTCCATCTGGTTTTTGCTTGTCCTCTCTGTGAGCCAACACAACATGCCTCTCCTTGTCTGTGTGTTTATCTATCTATCTATCTATCTATCTATCTATCTATCTATCTATCTATCTATCTATCTATCTATCTATCTATCTATCTATCTATCTATCTATCTATCTATCTCTCTGTCTGTCTGTCCGTTATAAAGCCTAAAAAAACGTTTTTCCTAAAACTCATGTAATTATTCATTTTAAAACCATTTTTTCCCCTCTGTAGCTTCAGTATATGGCCAAATAATGGCAATGATGTTAATAATAATATTTAACCCCTGTTTTTGACACTTTTTTTTCATACTTTGCATCATTATAGAGAGAACAAACCTTTCTCCATGCGGTTTTAAGTAAGGATGCACAATAATATTGGGGTTGTATCAGGATCAGCCAATAATACCTTAAAAGAACGTACTGGTATCGGCTGATAATACAAACTTATGGCTGATATGATGAGCCAATATGAAGATGCAAAATACAGATTAATTTGTCATTCATTAAGTGACAATATCATGCTCAAAATGTTGCCTAATCATAATATCTGAACCTCTGATTATTTATCTCAATTTATCATTTTTACCAGCCAAACTAAAGCGATACAGAGTCAGTCACTCCCTAGACTCATTCCCTCTGCTTAAGAATTAAGTAAACAAGTTGAAATATTTTGTTATTTTGTGAGTTGATGTCGGCTACTTCCTCCATGAATGTGGAAAGTTGGTTGCTGCTGGAGCTTGTGTTGTAATGTAAAACGGGGGTGTATTGGCATTGGCATCAGCATCAGTCAATATTGCCAGTCAAGTACTGGTGATGGATATTGGTCCCAGAATTCCCATATCCTGTACCCCTTGGTTCTAAGTGCAATTATCTGTATTTCAAAGGCCTCCTTCTTTTGCTATACCTTCCATTGAATGGATGTAGCATTAGCTCTCTCTCCCTCTTTCCCTCCCTCCCTTCTCATGGCCCCTACTGATCTCTCTCCCTCTCTCTCTTCCATCCCTCCCTCTCTCTCTCTCTCTCTCTCTCTCTCTCTCTGCCTCCCTCCCTCCCACCTCATGGCTCTTACTGATCCCTCTCTCTCCCTTCCCTATCTCCAGCTCTCTCCCTCTCTCTCTCTTGCTCGCTCTCTCTCACTTTCTCCCTCTCTCCCTCCCTCCTCATGGCCCTTACTGACTGAAGTCATGTGTCCTCAGAAGATTAAAGATGTCCTGGATCCTCAGCCCTGCAGGTGACTAAAAATATCTCCCTCCTGTGGGTGATTGTGCTTCTTATGCACAGTCCTCAGGTTTTAACTGACTCTCGTTATTCCTTTGAGGAGTCAACACTATTAAAAGCCATAAAACACGGGAAAAGAAAAGCTAAGGAGCTCCTGCTGGAGAAATTATTCCACACAAGTCTTCACATCTTTCTGTTGCTCTACCTGCTGTTACCGCCAGCTGGAAAGGCTCACTTGCTTCGAGAACCAAGTGGCAAATATCTTTTTTTTTGTCTCCCTCAGAATTAAACAACATTGGCAGCAGTGTGAGGCAATTGTCTACAAAACTAGTTCTTAAGAAAAGGCCTATATTAGAAAGTGAAAGAGAGGCCAAGAGTCAGAACATATGAGGATGGCCCTGCACTCACACAATTCTCCAGAGGATTCCATGCTAATGGTACTATCGAGTCTGATCTTACAGTACAAGCCTCTCCTGTTTGCTTATGCCTTCAGATCCAAACAGAAGTTGATATTTCCAGATGTAGGCCTATCTCCTTGAGAAGTTCAGGAATGCACACTCTCCTAAGATTTATATGGCATACTTTTCCTCCACAATGTCAACATGACCAGCGAAGTGCTTTGCTGTTTTTGGTCATGCTTTCTTTCCCTGTGGTTGAATCTCGTCTCAGTGTCTTGCCGTGGTCAGGTTCTGAATGCTGACAGTGGCTGGGAGGGTGATGCCCAATTGGAGGTATTTCAGTTTGAAGGAATTATCAAACCACCCCCCTGCCTATCGTGCACCTGGCTGTGCCATTGTCACATGCTTCACCTGACGTGTGATTGCTGCACTGCCCGGCCAGTGGAAGTGGTGACTGACTATGTTTTTCAGAAGACATGAACTGTTGTGTGCCCTCCAAAACACAGGGTAAGTTGAAGGCCTGCGGTTACTATAAGGCACACCTGTCATGTTGGGATAATTTTTTAATGCGTGCTGCGGACATTTCCATCTATAAAATTCCCTACGGGAACGAAGATTGACAGAAACCAGTGTTTGCAGTTGGTGACCTAAATCTCCAACTTTGTAAAGCTTTGATTAAGATGACCAAAACAATCTGCTTGGCTTCAAAAAGAACCATGTGATGAGGAGGGTTTAGAAAATTATGTCACAAGATTAGGGTACATTTTATACATCCATGATCTGATTAACACTGCAATGTTTTCACGTCTTCTGGATCTTACCGTTGCTCAAATAGCTGTGAAGCCAAAGCAAATCTCAAAGATTTAAAGATTAAAAATTGAGTAGCCTTTTGGTAAGCCCTGTCACAGTTAACTGCAGCGGTCGCTTCAGGAGAAGCAGGGCTTCCGTGCCGTGAGCGCAACGCACTGGAGGTATGCAGAAAAGCCCGGAATCTCTCTGCGTATGCAGGACGTTGCATACATTTCCTTTTATGTACCAGTTGTATAAACAAACCGCCGTGAGGGTGGAATAAATCTGTGCGCAAACGTGTAGGCCCGTCGGCCTGCGTCCAGCAGGCACCGAGACAGTGTTTATGGAAGGAGAGCATCCTCCCCATCCGAAAGCGTCATGCGCCCTGCACTCTGAGCTCCGGCGAGCCTTTTCTCAAACCATGTATGGAGCTCTTTTTTTTGAGACCCCCAGCACACGTGAAGATGTTTCGGCCTCTTCCCTCTGCCGATTGTGGAGAAAGCAGAGTCAAAAAGGCGGGGTCCCTGCAGAATCCCCTCAGCAGTCCAGCGCTCACGCCGGGGCCTTGTTTATTTATGTATGAAGGCATCTTCAATTAACACTGCGAGCAAGCTTTCCGAGAAAGGTACGGCCGCCGCGCTTCTCAAGGGACCGGAAGAGCTTATTCTGCTACATGACGCACGCCATTATTTACATTTCACTCATAATGGAATCTTGTATCTCACTGGATTCTTTTCCTCTTTTTTCATCGGGGCACTTTTAGAAGTAGATTATTAACCTGTGAAAGGAAAGGCAGCCTTTTAAAGCGGTTTTCTCCATCCTAAAGGAAGACTGTGAGTTTCAGCAGTACTGCTGTGGATATAATTACAGTTATGTAACTGATGAGTGCTCTCAGCTTGTGCTTATTTAAATGATTCTGTGTATTAGCGGTAGCACTCTCCCTCTGAATACATAGGTTTTTGCTAGTAATATTCTCATTCTATGGAGTTTTAAAGGTGTCTTTGTTTTTTGTTTTTATCACATGACTTTTAAAATGGGATGCTTGGTGGTATGGTCTAAAGCCCTTTTTTTTTTACATTAAGTCATGAGGGTAATGGAATATACCCGCTATGCCTGCTATGTGCGTGGAGTCATTGACCTTCTGGACAGAATCATTGTGTGCCTGATGTGGTGTAGACATTTCCCGGAGAGACACACGGTTCTGTGCTGTTCAGTCTGTACTTCAGTTCAGCTGTGTGACTTAGCTTTAGCTGTGTAGTTCAGTTGAGCTATGAGGTTTCAGTGTAGCTGCCTTGTTTTGCTGCTTGGTTCAGTTTAGCTCTGTGGTTCGGTGTAGTTGTGTGGTTCTGTTCATCTGTCTGGTATGGTTTAGAAGTATAGTTCATTTTGGCTGTGTACTTTTTTTACTTTGTGGTCAATTTTGTGCCTGTTTTATTTTTAAGTAAACAATAAGACCTCTCCGCCCTCCTCAAATTGTCAATCTGTGTTGTGCATCGCACGTTAAAACATTTTAACAGCATCACCTGCAGTTTAGAGTGTCAAAGAGAAGTCTGCATGTTCTTTTAATCCCAGCTTTTAAACATGAATTTGTCAGACACTTCAGACCAAGGGATGATGGTAACTGCAGGATGGTCTCATTTTGGGGGCTGGTGTGTGTGTGTGTGTGTGTGTGTGTGGAAGGGGGGGAGGGTGTACTTGCTGCTGTTCTGTCTGGGAGTCATTGAGTGGGTGCAACATTCTGAAGGGGCAGGTGCTGACAGTCCCATTTGGGGACGCTTTGCGCTGAAAGCAGATGGTCTGATCAAGGTTGAAACAGGACGCTTTTATTGGGTGGGCGGGGTGCAGAGAGGAAGTCACATCCCCCGCGGCCCTCATTGTCCTTCCCGCACGTTCACAGAGCTCAGCGACTCTCAATTCCCTCAAACAGGCGAGCTCTAGAGAGGGATTCTGGGATGCTGTCGGCTTGAGGTAGGGGGGCGAGTTGGTCGAACTGGGGGGTCTGGAGTGGGAAATACTGGAGCCGTTTTGGAGCAGTTTGGGATTTTTGGAGCACAAAATAACTGTGCCACATCGGTTTCACAGTAGGTATCTGTAAAGTTCCAGCAAAACTTTACAACAAAAAAAAAACTGCTTTTTTAATATTTCAAAGGCAATATTGAGAACATTATATATATGCTGTAATATTATAATGGTCGCTTGGCAATTGTCTTCCCTGGCTTTTGTTGAATGTAGCTACATTTGAAAAATGTCTCTAGGAATCACTGTCATTAATATGTAGGCTGACTTCTCTTTATAATGAAATATAGGCCAACTTTTAGTAGCAGATGATTTTTTGTGTTATGAATGCACTCTGGTTTATGATGTGATAGACCTCCGTTACAATAATAAAAAAGGCAAGGGGAGAGCTTTAAAGTATTAATGAATGCGATAGGAAGAGGAGGAAGGTGCTAAATAAAGAGTGCATGTGTGAGCATGAGCATGCTATAGAGAAGAGAGGTGCCTTAGCATGGGCAGTGTGCTTGGGAAGTGTTTTGCAGACAGTGAGGAGTGTGTTAAAATGAGGACTGTGAGACAGGAGTGTGCCCTGTTACTGGGGCTACTCTCTACTCTGTGCATATTTCTCTTCTAGTAAAGAGTGGTCAGGTCGTTCACTTTGGTTTGGATCTGTTTCTGCACCCTCTGATTCCCAAGGGCAGCCAATCCTCATACTAATCTAAACTAAATCTAATCTAAACTAAAAAGAGTGACTGGTCTCTATTCTCTCCAATGTTTGCTCAACTGATCACAGTGCAAGCAGATCATCTGTGTCTTCTGAGCTCCAAAACTAAGCACTGTCTTCACTTAGCAATTTGACATACTAATCGGCAAAGTTTGTGTATGACATATAAATATCGTCATGCTTGCAGTGGAAGTTGTTTACGGATTTTCAGAAACTCTCCCAATACATTGTACCTTATGACCTTCCGAGTTGGTTTTCTTTTTCCACTATTGTTAGAGATTGCCTGCCAAGGTGTGAAAATGTCCATGGACACCAGATCCTTTCAACACTACCTCCAGCAATCTTGATCCATTAACCGATGAATCCATAATCCTTCAGCTGTCAGGATTCCATACTAGGCCACGAGGCATCTCACTGCACTTAGATTCTGCAATTTCATTGGATAAGCCACCTGAAGCCCCAAACTGAGCCTCATTTTTAACATAAATATTTTACCCTGCAATCAGTTCTCCGACTAGCCGCAGCTACACAGCTCAGGAGGGTGCTACATTCACAAATAAAATGGACAAGGAACCAGTAAATGTGAACACAGTTAACGGAACGCAGTTTCTGACACTGATTAGCCAAAATATTTAACCGGCTGCTTACATTAACTTGATAAATACAGGGATTCCTGATTTTTCACTGGTGGTTGGGCCTTGGATATCTGCATATTGCATTATGTTTTAACATAGCAAGAGTCGGCTTTTTCTGCTAACTGAACCGTCAATTAACAGATGTGTACAGCTTTTGCTTACAAGTTATATCTTTCGCATACATACCAGCACCATAACACATGTTGAGTAAACAGTAGACACCTGTCAAGTAATACAGTATATAGCCAAAAGTATGTGGACACCCCTTGGTCTGGGGCTGTTTTTCATGGCTCAGGCTAGGCTCCTTAGTTTCAGTGAAGGCAAATCTTAACACTACTGCATACAATGACATTCTAGAAGATTCTGGGTTTCCAATTTTGTGGCAACAGTTTGGGGAAGGCCCTTTCCTGTTTCAGAATGACAATGCCCCCATGCAGAAATAGAGGTCCATACAGAAATGGTTTGTCGAGATTGTTATGGAAGAACTTGACTGGACTGCACAGAGCCCTGACCTCAACCCAATCGAACACCTTTGTGATCAATTGGAAAGCCAATTGTGTTCAAACAGGGAGAAGTGCAAAGGACTTTTAAGTGTGTTAAAAATGGGGAGGATGCAGAAGCGTACATGTGAGGAGGATTGCGTTAGAGTGGGCAAAGATCAAAGTTGCTCTTGAGGAGTGTCTGTATCTGTTTCCTCTCAGTCTCTTCCCTTGACTTGGTGTCAGCAGTGACATTGTAAGCGTCAAATGACAGAAAGCATAAGAAAGCAGCATTTCCTAACATTATGCTCTGAGCCTGGGCCTGGGCTTGGGAGAGCACATGGCTTATGATTGTAGTTATATTAGGAGATAGAGATATTTACAGTGGGATTCAGGGTCTAAGTGCACTGCTGTGCTGTAGGCAGTCCCACAGGGAGGTACTGTTCTCCTGGTGCCACTCTTATTTTTGCCTGGTTTTGCATCTGAAAGGTCACACGTATCACTGCCAGTTGGGCGGTGGAAAGGCTGTGAATAATTTCCTGATCCGTTTTGTTCCTGACAGGAATGAGTTAATGCAATAGGCCAGGTCCTCCCCTGGCACAGCTGGCCTGTTTCAAAGACATCGCTCTTCTGTGTTACTGATGCCAGAGAAGAATGAGCAGGAATCGTATGTTCTCTTCAGTGAATGCTCACACGGAGCAAGAGCTGTGCTATAAAGAGGCGGGGGGTGCCAGTGTTGTTTTATAAGGAGGTGGTAGTGACAGTGTTGTTCTATAAGGAGGTGGGCAGTGACAGTGTTTTTTCTATAAGGAGGTGTAAGTGACAGTGTTGTTCTATAAAGAGGTGGCAGTGACAGTGTTGTTCTATAAAGAGGTGGCAGTGACAGTGTTGTTCTACTAGGAGGTGGCAGTGACAGTGTTGTTCTATAAGGAGGGTGGCAGTAACAGTGTTCTATCAGGAGGTGGCAGTGACAGTGTTTTTCTATAAGGAGGTGGGGAGTGTCAGTGTTGTTCTATAAGGAGGTGAGGTTGCTTTGTCAGTGTTTTCTATAAGGAGGCGGCAATGACAGTGTTGTTCTACTAGGAGGGTGGCAGCGACAGTGTTGTCCTATAAGGAGGTGGCAGTAACAGTGTTCTATCAGGAGGGTGGCAGTGACAGTGTTTTTCTATAAGGAGGTGGGGAGTGTCAGTGTTGTTCTATAAGGAGGTGAGGTTGCTTTGCAAGTGTTTTTCTATAAGAAGGCGGCAATGACAGTGTTGTTCTATAAGGAGGGTGGCAGTGAAACGGTTATAAGGATATAAGGATAAGGTTCTATAAGGAGGAAGGAGTGACAGTGCTGTTCTATAAGGAGGTGGCAGTGACAGTGTTGTGTCGGGTAAGTGAGGATTAGATAAAATGTGTATTTTTCTGAATCCAGCGGTTCCAACAGTCAATGCCCTTGTTAAAACGTTCAGCACTCTGAATACTGAACACAAGCGATATTGCGTGCTAGAACCCCTCACTTAACCTACATTCAAAATAAGTTTTACTTTATTTAATTTAATAATTATTATTAAAAATGACAATCATCAATTAAATCGCCGAATTCTTTGATAGGTAAGTCAAACAGTAACCTGGTGGATCAACCAACAAGCCAAAACAAAATCTAAATCAGGCCTTGAGATTAAATAATTTTATTAAATGAAAAACAGTCAATTAGAATAATTACTTTAAATCATACATTCACTAAGGAATGTAGGCTGACTACTTATAATTTACCAAGGGAAGACATTAAACCAGACATTAATTTGAATATACCAGTAAAAGAGAGATAAGCCAAAAATTGCCAATATTATTTACCCTCCAGCTGAACAGGAACAAAAGGAAACACACAAGGAACCAAAAAGGATGAACTTCCCCAAACAAACTAAATTATTTTTCTGCGGTACACTCATAAAGTACCTTGACAGGGAGGGGATCCATGCCGTGATTGGGTTAAGGTATGGGGGAGGGGGGGAGAGGGGTCATTTATGACAAAGACTGGCTTATCTTTGATGTTGGTGGGGGTAAGTGAGTAAGAGAGAGACAGAGAGCGACAGAGATAGAGAGAAGGGGGGGGGGGGGGGTACTTACAGTATATATATCTAAATATTAGATATCCTACATCCCTCTCTTGTAAGAATATGTGCATGCACCCGCTAAAAACCTATTCTTACATCACCAACCATTTTTAAAACATTTAGTCCATGCCCAGTCCCTTTGTGATCTGCTGGCCAGCAGATATATAGACACACTGACGTATGTCCCATGATGATCCAGTGTGGTGCGGAGTCATATCTCTATTAGACACTCTTTTGTGTCGCTGCTGTTATGACGCCCTGGTTCAGTCTCTTCCTTCTCCAGTGTCCGGGTATCTAGACTGGCAAGGGACAAGAGGTTCCCTGGACTTCGGGTGACATGCAGTGCTTTTTCCATTAATGTTGCAATTGCGTGAGTGAAATGCTACCTACTCCCAACAGTGTCTCTACCAGTTCTGCACGGCATGCGGGGGCTCTGTCTCCGGTGACAGGAAGTTGGACGATCCACAGGTGGCAAAGTGCATTCAGGACCTCTCTTCTGACGGGCGGGGAAGCGCCTCTTTCCCTGTCGGAATCCATTTTGGCTCCTTTAGCCTGGGTCCAGTTGGGTGGACTGCTGACGGCAGTTGCTTTGGCTAGCTTCCCGCGGCAGGGTGTGGGACCGGTTGCACTTGTTTGCACTTGTGTCTGTGGGTATCCTTTAAGGAATGGCAGGAGAAGACTGTGGGAGTTGGGGGCTTAGGCATTATCACTCACAGCAACATGTGAAGAGCGGAACAATTAATGATAGCACTGCATGTTATGACCGCTGTCAGTCCACGCAGGGGAACCTTATGGACAGGGTTTACCGTCCACGGGATTGCCAGTCTAAATAATCACATGAATAGGGCAGACTTGTCCATAAGTGTCCAGGAACAGTATTTGGTGGGGCACCTACACTCTATAAAAGGAACTTAAACACAACATGGGCATGGTATTAGGTTAAAAGGTGGTGGTAGGGATGTGGGGGGGGGGGGGGGGGGGGGGGGGCAGAGACAGAGAGAGGCCGAGAGAGAGAGAGAGAGAGAGAGAGAGAAGGAGGTGGCAGTGACAGTGTTGTTATATAAGGAGGTGGCAGTGACAGTGTTGTTATATAAGGAGGTGGCAGTGACAGTGTTGTTGTATAAGGAGGTGGCACTGACAGTGTTGTTCTATAAGGAGGTGGCAATGACAGTGTTGTTGTATAAGGAGGTGGCAGTGAAAGTGTTGTTCTATAAGGAGGTGGCAGTGACAGTGCTTTTCTAGAAGGAGTTGGGAGTAACATTGTTGTTTTGTGAGGAGGCTTACATGCTCCTGACACTTTGCCCATTCATCCGTCATTGAGTTACAGCTGTTTCTCTGCTTCAGTGTCTGTTTACTGAATAGGCAGACACACTGTCGAAGGCGCTGGCAGGAAGCTCCGTTGCCAGGCAGCCATCTGCAGGCCTAATATGACTGACAGCAGCCTGCTCATTAGGAATCTGAGAGCGCCGTCTTTATCCCAAACCGCCGGCCAAAGCGTTAGGATAACAGCAGAGGGAAGCTTTCCTTGTGAATGCTAAATATCTGTGTTTAAAACAGCGCTTTGCTATTTTGGGCAATTGGTTTGTTCAAGTCCGACAAGCAGCCTCTGATTTAGTGTCCATGTCCAACGTGGAAGAGGGAGGGAACAAGGCAGCCCACTCGCTCCAGCCGATGCTATCAGGAACAGGAAATAGGAAATGCAGTCTCACCGGAAAAAAGAAATAAATAATGCGTGGGGTTCAGTTCAATGATAGCACATCTCAGCTGAGCTGAACATCTCATATGGAGCTGTACCCGCGCTAGTTGAAATCATGCAAATTTTTCTGACTGAGAGCTGCATGCGATTCCTCCCTCCTCAAACAGGCCCACCCTAAATAAAAGCAACACATAGGTTTGAGCATGGTTCAGTTTGCTCCTGTATTTATGTAATGAATCCTGTAGCAACCATAATTCACTCCAAGATTTAAAAAAATCATTTTGATCTTTCAGGTAAGATTAAAATCAAAAAGAAGAAAAGGATAAAATTATACAAAAGAAAATAACACAATACTAAAACAATTAAATATCAGAGCAAGACAGACAGGGGTGTTCATTCCTAACTCACAAATAATCCTTCATAATATGTCTCTTATTCCATCATACGGGACCCTCAATCATATGGAAGATTGTTGATAGGTTAGTACCATACAATTTAGCATATATTTCTAATGTTAATATGGCTGTGATGATAAGGTGTGAAAAACATGTTCTTATCAGCAGAAAGTCAGCATGGGGACCACCATTACAGTAATTTCACAGCAGTAACTGATGCCATAATGCTTTGGGACCAACAGGTTCAGTCTGACAAATACTGTCAGTGAAGGATGAATATTTGCTACCAGTCACCTTGGTTACTATCTGCCACTAGTTTGCAAAAATCTGAAATAATTGCACATATGTGAAGGGTAGTTGCAGTTTTCTTTTGATTGTAAACTAAACGAAGTTTAGGTTTTTGGAAGTGTTATGAGCTCTTTGTAACAGCTTAAAGTGTATAAGTAAGTGTGCTATATTCCTAGATGAAACGTGTTCATCCGTCATTGAGTTACAGCTGTTTCTCTGCTTCAGTGACTGTTTACTGAGTAGGCAGCGCTACGTTCCTAGATGAAAAAATGTTTTAGTCCCATTTCCGTCTGTCTAGTTTATGTATCTGTTTCAGATCACAGAAATGGGCAAATACTGGGCTAAATGTTGAATATAATCCGAATCTATTGCAAATGAAAAACCATACAACATGGGATTTCCAGGTAGAACTTTATCAATTGATACATTGCAAGCCATAATGGATGAGCAACATTGTAAAAACAAGGAAAGGAAAACCTTTGGGAGGGCTGTCATCTTTAAGTCCTAGATGCTGCAGCGTCCTGGGGTCATTGAATAGCATGTATCATTTAGGCTATGAATCCCTCTAGATTACCATCTAAATAGCTGTCCGCCTGAGACCAAAAAAGATTGTTACATATTAGAGAGTATCTTGTGAGAGAAGATTGATTCCCCATTAGCTTCTCTATTTTCTCCCAGATTATGAAAGAATGACACATGCAAGGCCTGATTCTAACTCTTAAGGGTCTGTTTTTGTGAATTGAGGGGGGAATGTCTTTGAGGTAAGTAGGATTCATCAGTGAAAACTCAATTCTCCTCCATGGTACTTATCAAATCTAGGTCCCGCCAGACACATAAAGAGCGTAAATGCCAAATAATGACATATTACCAAAATGTAGGTACCAAAGGACCTCTTTATTCTTTGGGTCTCTGTAACATTTGACAAATTTGTTGGTGGGGGTAGATGTTGCCATTAAAAACAAGAAGTTTAGTTTTATAATGGATACTCTTCTGTGTAACGTTCTGCAGAGGTAACCATTCTTTCCAGTTCAGATTCAGTTGGTAAAATAGGTAAACCATTTGGGATTCATTGTGATTGGGATAGGGTGGGGGCTTAACTACCTTGCTCATCAAGAGCCATACAAATGCATTTGTTCCAATTTATTTTATATCCAGAGCGCTTGCAATAGCTTTTGAAAAACTCCAGGGCTTGCAGCATAGAAATAGAGGCATCAGACAAACACAAAACCTCTATCATCCACATATAATTAGATATACTGCTTTATTCCATTAATGCAAATTGGCCTTTTCTCTGAACACTGCCTTATAGCTTGGGCTAAGGGTCAGGAAAATATAGCTGGGGACAATCACCAACCTTTCCTTCTATCTCTTTCTAATATAAAGAGGGACGGTCTGACAAAATATGTTTGGACTGAGGGGAACACTATACAGGGTACCACCATCTCAATAAATACTGAAGCTAGATTTCTCTAGAACAGATGAAGCTCCACTCAAGGCGGTTATGCCTTTTTGGCATCTAAAGAAAGTGGCGCACAAGGAGTGCCAGCACAATTCATTGCATTCAGCAAACACTGCAAAATGGCTGGGATGTAACGTCCCCCTCACGAAACCTTCCTAATCTGAATTAATAAGACTGCCAATGCAGGTTTCAGGACAGTTAACAAGGGCTTTGTCATAAGATTTTATATCCAAATTAATTAATGAAAGGGTCAATAACTGGGACAGTTCTGTAGGCCCTTACCCTCTCTACAGCGATTAATGAGGTTTTTGATCTTTATGAAATTAAACTGCTTTTATGGAACAGTTAAAAGACTCATAACTGAAAAGGCCAAGTTGTTCTCCAACTGCAGGAACAGTCTATCCAATCCAGGAGATTTCCTTGGTTGCATAGGCTATTTGTAATTTATAATTAAGCAGTTTCCAATAATGTACTTTGCGCTCGAGATAGTCAGGTTTTCCAATAATTTATTTGGAAGTCGAATCAAAGGCAAACAGAATTAATTCTGCTCTTAGTTTGGCAAGATTTCTTCTTCTTCTTATTTTCTTCTAATTTCCCTGTTGATTCCATTATCAGAATATCTGATTCAACCATAACAACATCTGTTCCAATTGAATTCAGCCAATAACAACATGTTTTTATATTAGCCAGTTGTGGGGCACACAGGCAAATTTATCGGCTTACATTTTTTATATTTAAGGACGTGCGTTCATGATGCTTTTTCAGCCACTTTCACTAATTACATGGTCTATGCATACAGTGTACTCTTGATGTTAATGAGATTTTGAATGAGGAGAGCAGAGCATTTGAGGCATAGCTACTTTTCTGTCTCCTGAACAGAAGAGAGAGCTCACATCAGCACAGGAGCACAGGAGATGTCAGTAAACTGTACAGCATGTACTGTGTTCCACAGCTACGTTATTTCATATAAAATTATCAAGGGCCATAAGTCTTGCATTTCAATTTGCTGTGGATTCTACTTATGGCCAGTCAGTAATATTTACCTCTGACTTCAAAAGGTCAGGAAAGTCCCAACACCCGGATGAGCTTTATATCTTCTTTATGAAGTTTGATTTGTCATGCTTGTTATGTCAGATTTAATTATTTTCACTGATTAATTCAATACATTAATTTTAGTGGAAAGACCGCAGTGTGTCCACCAGGAGGCAGTATAGCAGTACTGCTGGTGCCGATCAGCAGAAGAGGAATAAGAGGAAAAAAGGGGGAGGGACAAGCTGCTTGTACATACTTGGCTTTTTTCACTCTTGGGCTGCATTCAAATCCAATTTAACACGCTCCCTTCCCTTGCTGTCTTCCCTCGAGGGAGCTATCTTGTGACGCAATTTGCTACGTGCAGCAAGCAAACTTAAAAGGTGCTCTGCAAGGGAGGATTGACGAGAAAAAAACAAAAACGGAACCGAACCGCCCTCTCAACATTTCGGAAGTGCAACACCATAGAGTTGAAGTGTGATCACCACATAGTTCTGTGGTGACCGCCCACTTTTTCCACGTGGAGCATTGCATTGGGGGATTCCCTTCTTGCTGGAAGGTTGCATTTTATACCCTTGGTGGAAAGGAGGATAAACAAGGGAGCGACGGAATATAATTACTCCCTCCCCTTTCTTAAATTGGATCCGAATCACACTGTGTTGTCCCAATAGTCGAAAAATGCCACCTTTCCTCCTCCACTACCACTCCTCTACTCTGTGCCCTGGAAACGGATCTTTGTGTTTTAATCTAATGTCGCTGATTACATCTTAATTGCGTATTCATGCTTACATATTAATTAATGTCTCGACGCAAACCGCAATGTCATGCACATTGGATACTGTACATGCAAATACTTGTACTGAAAACGTAGTTTTGCATATTTCCGGGTAGGAGAGGAGTGGTAGTCGGGGAGTGGAGGTGGGGAGGTGGGGAGTGAAGAATATTGGGACGCACCCATCGTGTGGCTGCCATATTTCATCCTGGCATTTTGGGGATTCCCCCCTTGAAGCAAGGGAAGGGAACGACAGGAAGAAAGGATAAATTTCGGATCCGAACGCAGCCTTGGCATGTTTAGCCTCACCAAAAAAAGAAAAGAGGGGACTAATCTTATATTGTAGCTATTTTGTTTAAACGAAGTATACTGATCTGGGATCCGTGGTAGGGTGTGTAATGGTTTGCTCTTTTTTCATATTCATTAAACCCGGAAGTGTTAGTTTATTTGCATTCATTGCATTTTTCTTCTACGGTGAAAACTTAGTTAAAATGACAATTTAGTTAAAATTAAACAGTTTTATTTTCAGTGGACCTCCATAATCCCAGAATTCTCTGCCTTTCCACACAATGTCATTATCATAGTGTTGTCAAAGATTATTCTGAAAACCAGCCTATGCCTTGTACAAAACCCATCCAAAATTCTTGCAGACTTGAGCACAGAAGACTATGGTGGGATGAATGTTCCACAAGACGGCACTAGTGGCTGGGTGCTTTGAGGTTTGTGATTGGTTCGTGCTGCTTGTTGACGTTTTTCAAGGTGAGGGATTAGTGCTGTATGTGGAGGTTACCTTGGTGATGGAATATTGCTGTGTGTAGGAGTTAGTGAAAGGTTAGTGTTTGGGTTAGTTGGTTTATGGGGAGTGAGTGCTGTGCTGTGAGTCAGGCTTTGTAAAGTAAGGGTTTAATGTTGTGTGTAGGAGCTTGTGAGGGCTTTCCAGACTCTTCCCTTTACAGTGCGAGTGGTCCCCATAATTTACCATGCTCCATTGATGCAGCTAGCATTACATAGTTTAGGCCTATAATCCCTCTCTCTCTGTCTACTTCACACACACTTTGTCCCTCTCCTTTCCATGTGGTTTTATGTTTTACAAGGACGTTGGTCCAATAATCTTTGTAAAACAAGACAAGACAATAAATAGTCATACAACTGCAAGGTCAGTGAATCGGAAAACGACTCCAGAGAATTTTCTCTCTGAGGGTGCAGGAAAGTGAGAGGGGAATATGGGGAAAAAACAAAGACAGTGTGTATGTGGGTGCATGCCTGCATATGTTCGTATGCGTTACTGTGTGTTTTAACATTTTGCCATTACTGTATAAAGAGTACAACAATCTAATATTAGGGTGGCAACATTTAGTTTTATTTTCATACTCAATGTCAGCCTCAGTGAACAGGGGCAACAAGGCCTGTTTAAAGAAATTACGTCGGTCCACTGTCACAAGTACAATTACTGTGTCTCTGAATAATACTGGAAATGGAATAGCCTAGAATCCTAAAAAAGCATGTTCATATTGCGGTAAAGCTGCAGTGTGAACTGTCTGTGTATTACAGGGCTTTGCGCCAGAGACTTCTGTGAGACCTGAAAGATCGGCCGGTAAGTCCACATCTTTTCCAGCCCATCAGGTATAATAACCTGTATCTAATCATATTCACAGACTACATAGAGTCTTCACCTCTGGGAACCCAAATAAGACAGAACTGACCCAATAAGACAAGTATACACACAGCACCAATGTACATACAAAAACATACGCACGCTCTCACTCACATATCCACGCACACACACACACACACACACACGCACACACGTACACACACACTGTACAAGCTCCTGTTTATAAGACAGGAATGCACATGCACTTACAATACAAGTGCATGTTCTCCCTTTTCCAACAAAGTTAACAAGTTTTTTTATTTAATTGTTTCTCCAGAGGCATAATTTCCAGTGTAATGCAAATACAGTGTGATATTGTGCAGTAAACGAACAGTCCCCAGGCCTTTGTGTGCTGGTACAGAGAGTGCCTCTGTCTATTCTCCCCTTGTCATTGTCTGCATTTCCTTCCTCTCTTCCATCTCCTCGCTCAGTCCACATCCATCCTATACTGTCGCTTGTGTTCAGTTCTGGTGCTCTCTCCCGATTTGCAGACATGCTGACTGTTAACTCTGGTTTCTAAGCAGCTAATGTGTAAAATCCTGTTTGTGAGCCATGAGGTTGCAACTGCACTGTCTGTTATGAGGCTTACATTAAGGACCTCTACTGCGCTGAACGCACCAGTGCTCATCTACCACTTTGTGGAGAGTGTAAACTTTATGTTGTCCCCACGGCATCATGAATCACTTCAAACCTGTGCTGGCTTCTAGGCATCGGACAGAGGAGACAGATGTACACCGAACAGATTTGAATTTGTTCTGTAAATATATTGACATTGTAATTTCAGTCCTGTACTTGTCTTACGTCTGGGATGTTTTTATGTTTGTGTAGTTCCCTCAGGTCGTAGACGTGTCTCTGCTGTCAGAATAACCCCTGTAAAGGCCATGAAGAGTTCTCCTGACCTCATGCCTGCTGCAGGTAAATAACCGCCTCAAGGGGGCAGTGCTTTTATGGCTAAGCCTCACTATGCTAGGATAAAACTGTGAGCAACAGCCGTACACCCAATTTAAACATGCAAAGACACACTCTATAAAATACATAAGTATTTCTCAAAAATACATGTTACGTTTAAAATACTTAGCATATTGTTCATAGCATGCCATTTGTTGAATTACATTTGTTTTTCACGTGAAATTATTTTTCACCCATGTGCGACGGAGTCAATGCAGACTAGAATTCATATAAAAGTCCTTATTTCTAACATGGAGCATTGGCTGGGGCCATGCTGGTGAGGTCAAGTGGTCAGTGAGTTTGTTTCAGATGGGCTGGAGCACTTTTGTGTCTAGCTTGCTTTATTTAGCCTATTGTATTGTCGATATAAATCTGTGTTTATTAGTTTAGCTTATTGACAGAACCAGGATAAAACAGGACAGGAATAAAAATGCACACAAGCAAAAAAATAATAATGTGCAGGTGGTGGAAAGAAGCCCCTGTGGGCTTGTAAATACCCAATCCTTATCAAATTAAAAATAAACTCAAATACAACAAGACTGCTTATAACAAAACATGTATGAATAATAATAACCAGTAATTAGGTGATTTAATACATTTCTAAAAAAGAAAATACAAGCAAGGTAAATAATTCAAAAAGAGCACAATTGAACACGCAGGTCATCTAATTACCATGTGTGATCAATTTAGCATGATTCATGATTTGTACAATTTACTCATTAATATTGACTGATCTACTTATTATTGCATTGACCTTATAACGTGCCATGCCACAACACCAACACATGTGAAGTGTGTATTGTATTTCTGAATGCTATTATGAAGTGCACAAATTGTGTAATTCATGTTTATAATTTCTTTTAAAAAGCCATACATTCTGGATTGCCATGAGTTTGTTAGCTCTTATTAAGAGGTTCACAAGCTAAAACATTTATAGACATTATTATATACAATAAATTATTGTAATTGCTAAAATTGACTGGTCCATAGCAGTTTTGTTGGTTGGGCTGTAATGGATTTTTTAATAAACTGAAAAATGTTTTAACTTGACCAAGGGGGAAATCCCTCATGCCACAGTTTGAGATCGTAGTAGTCGGGATTTATTTGTCCTCGGCACGTGACTGAGGTAAACATTGCACCTGTAGTCGCTGTCACAGAAAGGAGTGCAGATAGCTTTTAGTCCCCTAATCAGGTCTGAAAGATTTTGATGTGAACACATGTCAGTTGGTGAGTATAGCATCATGGGAAGGTATTCCTTGACTTCTGAAAAGCAGAGACAATAAGGATATGAGGGCATGGATTTCTGGGCTTTCGGCATGCATACGCATACGCACACACGCACACACACACACACACACACACACACACACGCGCACACACACACACACACACACACACACAGTGTATCTATATTTAAAATGCAGTTTTCACAGAAAAGCGAATCCTAAGTGGCCATTTTGGTATTTTGGACCATGTCAGGGCTGACCGTGACATCGCTCAGGAAGGGATGGTTGCAGTTGGCTGGTGGATTGAGCACCTGCAGTCTGCTCCAGATTAATGACTGCCCGATTGCGCTTTGGCACTGCACAGCGAACAGAAGGGTCTGCCGGCACTGTGTTCAGGAGAGAGCCTGTTGGTTATCCCAAATCGATGGAGGCCTTGCACCAACGGGACAGGCCTATGAATTTAATTTGGAGCTCACCTCCATCCATTCGTAATGCTGAGTGCTAGTCCATGAGGCAGAGATTTGCACTGGGGGATCAGATCTATAACCGTCTGACATGAGACCAGAAACCACAAGGCCCATAAACTGATAAACAGACAGGATTGAGGCTTCAGTAAATGAAAGCACTGCCCATTCTACAGATAGATGTGGTGAAGTGTAACATGGCGTGGAGCTGAACTTGCAACCACCCAGGGTCAGCCCAGGGGTTTTGCTGTACTAATAATACATACTATTAAATCCCCAATATAGCATGTGCAGTATCTCATTACATTAATGTGCCTGATGTCTCCTGCCTGTCCCCCTTAGATATGGACCCCTCCAAAGTGTGTAAGGGGAGGGGGGTTGTGACACTGAGGGCGACTCTAGTCCACATCGATGACGATGACATCAGCACCCCCCTGCCCAGCGTGGAAACACAGCAAACATCAGAGAGTGAGTCTGTTTAAATACACAAAGTGTGGAGGTTACAGTATCAAAAACTATTTGAATATGTATTTTTTTTAAATGTTTTGCAAACAGCCATCAGGAGAAATGGCAAAATAGCTTCTATGTGAATGGGTTATTGTTTTGCCTGTATAAAAAAAAAAAAAACTTTTCATTTTAAGTATTTCATAGATTTTTCCTGTCAGACAGGAAAGTTTGTGTACAAGCTAAAGGTGGTAAAAGTAAGTGACAGCATTAAGTGAACAATATTTGTTCATAATAATAGAACAAATAAACAAAACTAAATTAGACCTCCTGAATGACATACATAATTGCATAATTGCAAGCACACGCACACACATACAGTGAGCACCATAATTCATTGGACAGTGACACATTTTTCTGTACTCTAGCACTTTGAGTTTGAAAGGATACAACAACAATGAGGTTGAAGTGCAGACTGTCAGCTTTAATTGGAGGGTATTTTAATCCATATCGGATGAACCGTTTAGAAATTATAGAACCCTTAGCACATGGTCCCCCCCATTTTCGGGCATCAAAAAATTTTGGACAGTTTAACATAATGTAGAATAAAGTAATCATTTTTAATATTTGGTCGTATATCCTTTGCATGCCATGACTTCCTTATGTCTGTGACCCAACAATATCAAAAGACTCTTGATATGTTTTTCTGGTACTCCTACAAGCGATACTATAACCTCTCTGCATTTTAATGGATCTTTATGGGAATTGGGGGGTGGGGCTAGATTTAGCAGAAAATTATGCTGGAACACTATGGAATATATGGTTGGCGAAATGGCTGTAAGTCATCAAGGGTCTGAGGTATCAAACGAGCTTCAAACCATCACTCTGCTGCCAGATGTGCGGTAGATATGGATGGATCACTTTAAGGGTTGTTTCTCCTGACAAATATTCCTATTGAACTCTATGGAAAAATAAGTCAGGAGAAGAAATTCTTCAAAAAAACTATTTTTATTTTAAGTATTTAATTGATTTTTCCTGTCAGACAGGAAAGTTTGTGTACAAGCTAAGGGTGGTAAAAGTAAGTGACAGCATTAAGTGAAAAATATTTGTTCATAATAATAGAACAAATAAACTAAATTAAATTAGATCTCCTGAATGACATACAGTGCATAATTGCAAGCACACACACACATACAGTGAGCACCATAATTCATTGGACAGTGACACATTTTGTGTGTGTGTGTGTGTGTGTGCGTGTGTGTGTGTGTGTGTGTGTGTGTGTGTGCTTGCAATTATCTACTGCATATTTGGCAGCAGAGTGATGGTTTAAGGCTTGTTTGATACGTCAGACCCTTGATGACTTAGAGCCATTTAGCCAGCCATGTGTTCCATACTGTTCCATCCAATGTAATTTACAGCTAATCTAGTCCCACCCCTCAATTCCCATAGAGATCCATTCAAATGCAGTGAGGTTATAGTATTGCTTGTAGGAATTATGGTGCTCACTGTATATGTATATGCATGAAATTGAACTCCCCTAAATATGTCACTAGATATGTCTATGGATAGACATGTTGATCCTAAATATCAGGTGCTTTGCATGACCTGAAACTGAAACATTTCAACGTGCTACATGGAAGATCACTGCCCAGTATTGCCACATTACCCAGTCTTTGATTCAGGAGATCTTCAGTATTCAACATTTAATGGAAGTAAATAGTAACAGAAAGATAAAGGAGGGTATGACAAGTCGCCATAAAGTATGTTGTTGGCGGTGACTTCATGTTGGAAACACTGACCATGGACAGGGCCTTGTGTACACTGCCTCTCATTGTCCGAGCCGAGCACTGGGAGGGGGAGATTGTGGGGGCACTGTGGCCATGGAGATCCAGCGTACCAAAGCAATAAAAACCAAGCTGTGTGTCCCCTCCGCTACAATGTTTTCCGGAGCGATCGGACGACTCCACGCACGGGGACGATTCGTGCCACGTGAAGTGTCGTTCGTCGGTCCGTGTGAAAACATGCCTGTGTGTCATGGACATTCGTTTGTGCATGGAGGCTGCGGAATAGTTTTGCAGCGATTGCTCATATTTCTGTGGGTGGTCAAAGCCTGCCCTTGTTCTGAGCGGCCCACAATGTGCACTGAACTCCAGCCTTATTTGTGGCATTTGAAACATTGGAGCAAGGTTGGAGGCTCGCCAGACCTTTGGGAGAAGATGCCTTAATTGTTGTTGTGCCTGAATAAAAGGCTGTGAGAACAAACAGCCCTCACAGCCCTCTGAATAGAGGCCTTGTTTTTCATCGCAAAGTTCACAGACTGCGAGAGAGAAATCTTGCTCTTTGGGAAGTTAGCAACTCTGTTCATATAGACCTTTCTAGGAAGCAGGTTTTTTTCTCTGTGAACCCAAGCGAAGGCAATTAGTTTTTTCTCGTAATTAATGCGATCTGTTTCCCTCCCATTGCTGTGCCTGTCGTCCACCTGACTCTGAAAACAAGCTGGCCCATCACCAACGCTCTTGGAAGAAGGTATTCCTCTTAATTCCAGGCTCTTAATTCTGTCTCTTTATCCAAGCCTCAGTGGCTTTTACTCTGTGTGTTGGGTAAAAAAAAAAATAGTTGCACACTCTGATGTCCACATTGTCCTTTTAAGCTGCTGTTTTTCTTTGGTTGGTTATAGATGGCTGTGCTGCTGACACTAATGGAGACAGCTTAGGAGTCTTTGTTGAGGTGAAAGGTGGCGGCGATCTTCCCACAGACAGTAGGCTGCCGTCACAGGTACATTTTTGCGACTTGAATTTGAATCTTTAAACTGTTAATAAACACTTATTTAGCATGCTATTAACAAGCAGGGGGACAGCTTTACTGGTGTCAGTGTATGCATGCATGATGCATCATTTTGTTCTTACTAACATGCAGAAAATTTGATGTTGCTTTTCAGAAATCATGTTGTGTTTTTATTCATTATTTAGGCTAATTGCCTATTTCTACTTGTCTATCTTTACGTGCATTGTTAAAAGTTGTTTTACGTTTATTGTATAGCATTGTACAATATTCCAAATTAGTTTATTCCTATTTTTATTTCTCAGTGTTTAATATTCCCTGTATTTAGTCTAACATTACATCAGTGCCTCACACTCTCACTCACACACACACACACACACATACACACACTCACACACGCACACACATCGTCTATCTCATTTAGAAGTGCAGTCAAGTATAAAGAATTGGCTCCAGTCTTTTATCCAGTTGTTGGTGCTTATCAGAATCTACAGTTGAAGATAATTCACACAAGTCAACCCAGCAATTAAAGTGGAGCATGAACGCAAGACTAATGTTTTCAAATTTTAATGAGAATAAAAATATGCCATGAATTCAAACTTGACTGTGCCAGAATTTAATATATACCCGCACTGTGTTTCTGTCCATCTGGAAACATGCGTGTGTGCCTTTATTCATGTGAACACATACAATACAGTACTGTGTCTGGAATATGGGCCCCCTGCTAGTGTGTATGATCTTGCTTCCCCTGCAAATGCTGCTTTTAATACTGACATGCTTTAGTATACGGGTGTCTTGGAGAGATGCAGTGCCTACTGGGGTTTGTGGTTTTTGTTCCATCACCAGGCACTTTAGACTTTTGAAACAAGGTGTGTGTGGTCTGTTTAATCTGTTTAGCCAATCCGTTACTTCAATTTATCGCTGAACCTCATGCAGACACTGCAGCACTCCAGGACTGGAATCTTGACACCTCTCGCTCGAACACCTATTGTAATGTATATCAGTGTATGTCAATTTTGGTCAATATCTAGTAAGATATGAAGAAAAAATGGAGAAAAAATATGGCGCAGGTCGTCAGAGGGTGAGCATGAAAAAAAGAAAGTAAAAGGAAAAAGGATAGAACAAACTGTGTCTGAACCTTCTGGAACTCTCCACTCATAAAAAAGAAACAGAAACCACACAAATAAATAAATTACCCAGGGTGCTTTTCAGGGTGTTCTTAAAACACTTGGCACTCTGTGTTTCTCGGAGAAAGGCTTTCTGCGGGCAAACATTGGGAGTTTGGCTTCTATTGTCCATGCAAGCTTCACATAAATCTCCAGAAAGGCACGAGATTTGGTACAGAGGAGTTTGAGTTTTCAAGGTTTTCCCATTTTTTAATGTAATTTTTGGCATGTGGCTTTTGACAGAGTTTAAGATCTCCCATTGTTGGTTGTTTTGAAAGAAAAATTATCCCTTGTATATTGCAAAGTTTATTTAGGTATAGGCATTACTAATCACCATGTTTCAGGTATATTTTTACTTTCATTTAAGTGGCTTCAGCTCACAAACTTAAACAAACCCCCTAATTTATACTTGGAGCCCTCCCCTGAAGAATATCTATTATATATTTATTTGTGCACATATTAATGTTAAAAGGATATATATGAGTAAGGCATGTTTGCTGAATGTATTATATATTTATTAGTGCACATATTAATGTTAAACGGATATATGAGTCAGGCATTTTTGCTGAATTGTATGTTATGAAGCCTGGTCATTAACACTGCAGGTCATTAAGCATAGCGTGCTATTGAGCAGTGATTCCCAACCTCGGTCCTGGGGCACCCCTGTGTATGCTGGTTTTCTTTTCAACCACAAATTACAATCCCAGAATTTTAACAAGCTGTTCATTTTTCTTAATTACATGCTTTCCATGTTTTGAGGGGCTGTTTATCCTCTTAAACAACATCACATTGTTGCTTATTATGCTATATTGCAAACAATTACATTAAAAGAGGCCATTTTTTACCAATAAAATTTAAGACTGAGGTGAATCAATAGGCTCCTAATTGGTGGAAGTTGGACACCTGGCCAATAATACTAACCAGTTGGTAGATCATGAAGAATTCAAACACACAACAAATGATGATGAGCCTGTTGTTGATCAGTTTAAGGGGAAACAATTCTGAAAGAACTTAGCATGTATTCAATAACCTAATGTACATGTATTCAATAACCTAATTAGGAGGCAATTGATTCACCTTAGTGTTTAATTTTATCAGCTGAACAAATGTTAGTTCTTTTTATGTAGGTTAATTGTTTGCAATACAGTGCAATAAGCACAATGTCATCACAGGACTTCATGGCATGCATAGATTTCTTTTGACATAAGGTGACATAAGAAGGTAAATAATGCCTCTAAACATGAAAAGCATCTAATTAAGAAAAATAAACTGCTTGTTAAATTTCTGGAATTGTAATTGTGGTTGGAAGAAAAACCAGCATAGACAGGGGTGCCCCTGGACCGAGTTTGGGAACCACTGCTATAGAGCATGATAAATGCTCAAATTTGCCGTGATATCATACTCAGAGAGAGCCTAATTGACTCTGAAGTGAAATCCAAATGATTTGTTCGAACCAGATGGCAGGCTGGGACCAGGGTAAGTAAACTGAGTGTATAAGCTCTCCGGCAGCGATCTCTGAAGCTCACATCCTCTCACATCAGCAGGCAGGAGCAGCACTGAGCACTGAGGAGCCTCTGCTCACATCCTCCTCAGACACGCCCAGCTTTCTCACGCCCGCCAGAAACGCCTCCTCCAACTACCCCTCTACCACCTTCGTCAACCCCACCATTGTCCTTCTACAGCACAACAGAGGTGAGTGTTCACCCAGCCAGTCAGTCCCAATCAGCTACTCCGTTCAGTTCAGTTCACTTTGAAGAAGCTTTACCTTCATGACAGCACAGCCTAATTTATACTTCATCACATGACACTTTTTGACGCTTTTTTTTGATAAAATTACGTATTTCCAACTGAAAAAATGGTTGCACGACACTTTTTCTCAATGTCGCGCACCTCTAGAATTGTGTTATGTCACTGACACTGTCATACGTTGTCGCGCAGTGTGATTGGACAGTTTACAAATGTAAACAAATGGTCAGGAGTTTGGCGTCTCGTTACCATAGAGACAAAAACCCTCCCTACAGGCCTTCGCCGAAGTGTAAATGTGAAATGTCGTGCAACACCTTCATTTTTGTCGCAAGTCACTTGTCGAAAGTGTCGTGCGACAAAGTATGAATTAGGCTTAAGCAAGTCTGTGTTGGCAAATAATGTTAAAACCGTAATCTCTCATCACTACTAAATTCGCAGCATTGGTTGTTTAAAAAAGGTTAGCCTACGTGATGATGAAAATATATCAAATGGTGCCACCCTTTTTGACCAGCTTTATCTTCAGTCTTGGCCTTAACATGGAGTAGTAGGGTTTAAGTTGTAACTTGTGAACTGAATCTCTTCCTACATAATTTCTTTAAACATATATTACATATATTATTTTTAGCTGTTCACCACAGACCCAACAGATTTCCCACGCGAAAAAAATCAGAATCTTCTGAAGTATCCTTGAGGAATCCTGTTTTATACTTCTATAAGTATAGTTATAGTTTATATTATTACCCTTCAAGTATGCTGAAGTATAACATTTTTGTCATTGGTGTTCGTATTTCCTGTGGTGTTAAATTTAAAGATGTATTGGTAATGCAACGTACAACATTTTATTTTCTCATGCATTACACCAAATAATACTAAATTAAAATTGTATACAATTATGAGGAGGACAACACAGTGGAGACAGGAAGATACCATATTTCTAATTCATGTAAAATAAACTCAAATGGCAAAACCAGCAGGTGTTCCCAATAGCTGTCATTACTTGTATTGAGTGAGTGAAAAAAGTTTTAATCTGAGATGCAGTGATGGTGTGTTCTCAGGGTGTGTCCCAATACTCGAAAAATGCACCCTCCTTTCCTCCATTATCACCTCCTCTCCTCCTTGCCCCGGAAACGGATCTTTGTGTTTCAATATAATGTTGCTGATTACATCTTAATTACATATTAATGGTTACATATTAATTAATGTCTCGACGCAAACCGCAATGTCAGGTACGTTGTATACTGTACATGCAGATACTTGTACTCGAAACGTTCAGGACGTTTTGCATACTTCCGGGTAGGAGAGGAGTGGTAGTGGGGGAGTGAAGAATATTGGGACGCACCCTCAGTGTCTCTGTTCAGCGTGTCTACATCCTGTTTCCTGTCCCCCATATTCTGTCTTCGCTTCAAATCTTGAAATCTCACGGCCACCTAAAATGATCACTTTGTGGCTGAGAACATTTATTTTGAGACCTTTATCAACACCCACTACGGTCTGCAATGCTGGGTGTATTTAGCACACTAGCACAGTGGTTCCCAACCCTGTTCCTGGAGATGCAACGTCCTGAGGTGGCTTTCTCAATTCCGATGTCTCTTCAGAATTCACAACACACTTCACAATCTTTTTGAAGACATGTCTTGACTCTTTCCCAAAGGATATCGTGGAGTGAATATTTCAAGATATTCAAAGACCGACAGGTCGACGTAAGAAAAACCGATTCAAGCGACAGAAAGCATCACACATCGTTACAGCCACTTTTCCCAAAAGCATTGTATGATCATCTTAGAGTATTTTCTTTTATTTTTGTTTTAAACCGGATCAAACCTATCTGACATAAAATAAGACAAATACAAAGAGAAGAGTGAGAAAGAAGAATAAATAAATAAATAACCAAAAACAAAAAGTGTAGCGACCAGGCTCGAGAAACTCCTCCGCTAACTCTTCATCTAGCGAATTCATCTTTGGCGCAGTGGTTACCGCTGTGGCCTCCTCCTGAAGTTACCTGGTTTGAGACCCGGCAGAACCTCGTTTGTTCAGCAAAAGAATAATATTTAATATGTAATATTATCTTAACTATATGATGCTTTTGGCAAACTGATAGGATCCATTTATTGCTCTCTACATTTCTTGAAATTATTTTGCCTATTGTGAATGTACAATGTATGCTACATGTCAGCACAGGTCACAATAAGTCCTTATAAACCCTATGATGGGATAATTGATTACACCTGTTCTAGATTACCTACTACTACTATGATTATTATTATCATTATTATTGTTGTTGTTCTTATTTATCTATCTATCTATCTATCGCGTAGATTAGCGGCCTCTGTCTGCAGAGGTGGGACTTGCATGTAGTACTGCATCTCAAGACACAGTTGAGATTTCACGACTAGTCCAATGTTGTCTTGAACTCACAACACATTTCACGACACTTTCGGGAAAGGGTTGTGAATGGCAAGTATATCTTCACGACACGTTTCACGACATGCTTTGGGAAAGTCACCCCAGTATGTTTTTTACCCTATTTTGGCACACCTGATTCTACTAATTAGCAGCTCAAAAAGATCTCTAGGCAGCACAGGGATGTAATACCCCTACCCATAGACAATAAAATATGGAAATATATCAAAAAATATTTGTAAAAGAAGAAAAAATATAACAACAGCTGGGAAATACCTGGGACTCATTCACAGACCCCATAGGTATTTAGAAACCATTTTGGGGACGTGCAGGCAGTGACACAAGCTTTATCAATTATACACTATAGCGGAACTGGAAGCAAAATGGAAGTTTAACAGAAGTTATATCTGCCCCATAAACATTTAGCTTAGTTTGATTTACCTCCTGGACTGTTTGTTGCAAATTTGATCACAGAAATGTTCTGTACTACTGTTACTTTAACTGACCTCTCAGAAGATTTAGTTTTACGCAGTGTAGATGAGACAACTGAGCCCCTGACCTCATAGTAATGACATTTGATTAATAACATGGCTCAATGAATAGCTGAGTCTTGCATGTATGCCATGTTGTAATGCCTTCATACTGTTTGTTTTGAAGACATTGAGAAGCAAAGGCATAAGAAAAGCTGTGAGTGCTTATTCTCGCTTCACTGCCCTGCGCTGTGTGTGAAATCAGCTGATCGTCTCTTCTTTACGTTTCACTTTTGTTCTTCTCTGGTTGCAGAACAACAAAAGCGCCTTAATTGTTTGGAAGGTAGGCAGTGAAGGTTGGGGAGGAGGGGGCCGGCTGAAGGGTGCCATCAGCAAACACATTCAGCATCATCTCAGGGCTCACAGAGGCTGTAAAACATGCTCAAAAACACTTTCCCCTCTTATTCATTACACTGCACACAGCCACACTGTGTTTTAGTGTTATAATGAGTCTTAAAACCTTTTTTTTCCTCAAGTCCAAAATATTAGCTTGTTTTAAGTACTTTTTGCTTGTGAAGTGAACTTGACTTACCCCAGTGGCAAATCTTGGTGAGGTAAACTGTCTCACCTCTTTTTTTCTTACTTAGAAAAATAGAATAGTAATATAAATAAGACTTAAAGTCTAAATATAAGACTAAACTAAATTACTACAATAATAGCATAAATAATAATGTTGCAGTTTTGAAATGGAGAATGAATGCGTAACTAAACAGTGCTTGTGAGCTTTGACATAGAGCATTGATTCTGGCCTTGCTCTTGCTGTGAACAGTCCTTTCCATGAACCAATTCTTAACAAACATGGAGGAATAAACCTGTGAAATGCAGCAATGTGTTTGGAAAGCAAAAAGGATGTGCTGACCATTTTATTATTACGCAAATCGGTAAAAGAAAAAATGAAAAAGTGATGACATCAAACATGATTGATCGCCAAATGTCAGTCCTACTCCCATTCATTTTTTATATTAATGTGCACCAGTACGCTGTCTGAATACATCTGACTGTATTCTTGTTCTTGTTCTGTATTTCATATTCTTGTCATGAGTGTATGTTGTATGAAATTTCTGGCCAACCGATCACACCATAGTCAATTTGTCTTTGTGTAAGACAAGGCAAGATGATATTTTCAAAGAAAGTAATCAACGGTAAATAATTAAATAAGGGGCTAGACAGCACAAAAAACTAAACAAAACAAAAAAACATATTGGGCTTATGAAATGCATACATTCAGAAAAACAAACAATGACCCTTTGTAGAGCAATGGAGCCAATGATGGTACAGAATGCTTTTCTCATTAGCATTAAATTAGATTTATTTTTCTGTAAGAATTCAGTTAACCAGCTAAATGCCCCCCTGTAATCCTAAAAAAAAATATTTTTAAGGATGTGTTTGCTCTTGGTCCTGTTTGTCTAAATACTTTTTTTTTCTCTGTGGTGGATGTGGCATGTTTGTGTTTTTGCATGACTTTTATTAGACTTGCGCTGTGAAACATGGTGTTAAAACCACACTTGTGTTTTCTTAAAGAAATTATGAATCATACAAGTGGCATCGTTTTGGAATTTTACTTACACTGTACACTGACTTTTAAAAGTGAAGTCTGATCGTGGAGAAAATAACCAAAAAGGGAAAGGAATTTGCACACCTGTCTGTGGGCTGGCATGTTGTCATTTGGTGCCTTGCTTGCTTCTTCCTCATTACATATTTTGTTATACAGTTCAATTGCATTGTATGTGACCTGTGATCAAATGTTAATGATGATTAGCAGCAGTTTCACAAACCTGTGGTATAGAAGTTACTGTAGAACAAAAACGCATAGTATTTCTACTTTTACTCTTTCTACCAGGGCACAAACCTGTGGTATAGAAGTTACTGTAGAACAAAAACGCATAGTATTTCTACTTTTACTCTTTCTACCAGGGCACTGGATTTAAATCGAGACAAATTCACTGAACTCTAAAAGGACTTAAATATTAATCAGATCTTTCCGGTGCAATACTTCTACAACTCTCAATTTGCAAGTTTGAACTTAATTTCTATGCAATCATCCCCCAAACACACACGCACACACATAAACAGATGGCAGATCAGGGTTGTGTCTGCAGGTCATGTTGCAGGCTCCACCCAATGCGCAGACTGTAAAATCCAGAACTCCCTGTGAAGTATGTTGTTTCCCATTAAAATGTATTTTGAGAGCTGCAAATGATGCCAGAATCTGTTGCCCTCGATTTAAATGTGAAGCGTTTGTTAAAGAGGTGGGCAGAGCCTCACAGTAGTCACTGTCACTGTTTTTATGGCTAAAAATCTGTGAAGGTCTGTGACATGGCTGAGGCAGGGTGTAGAGCTTCTGTTTTTAATCATACCGATCCTGCAAATCCTGATAAACAATTCCAAGCAGGTTGCAGGTAGTTAACAAGTAAAATGAGTTCCCCCGACTTCCTTTCATACCAGTGTCACAGCTGAGATGTCCAAGTCACATGATTGCCATCCTGTCTTCCCTTACCTGTGACATGATTGGTTTCCTCTCTTCCCTTTCCTGTCATGTGATTGTGTCCTCCCTTCCCTTCCTGTCGCATCATTGGTGCCCTCTCTTTCCTGTCCTGTCAGATGATTGTGTCCTTAATTGTCACATGATTGTGTCCTCTTCCCTTTCTTGTCACATGTAGTATTTCCTCGGTGAACTTGTGTCAAAGGCAGAGTGTTTGGCCTCATAAAGAAAAGCCAGCAGGTTACTTGTACTAAGCATTCCCACACTAATTTGTATCTTCTGCCCATCCAGCGCCGCTGGGCTGGCAAGGCAAAGAGGCACGATTTCACGTTTTTTCTCTCTTCTGCTTTTAAATCTCAGTGAAATTTCAGATTTAAATAGAGGTGTTTGTTTCCGTTGCCCTCTATTTTATAATATTGTTATTTTTATTATTTTATTCCTGTTAAGAATTTAATGGCTTTTACACTGAAAATCAACCAACTATGCTTTAACACAAGACCTGCTTGCTGGTCTGTATAATGAAACATGATTGAGGGTTGGACCAGTGCTTTTGTAATTTGTGTAGTGTGTTAAAAAATGTTTTATTATCTGAGCAACTTATTGTGTTCCAATAATACAGTGTATCACTTGCTTTTTAAAATTTTAAAGGTATTCATGGTCCAGCATATAAAAAAACACTGATTTGTAACTATAGTTAAAAGTTATGTAACTGTTCATTTTCATGTGCATGTGCCCTGTACAGTAAACGGACAGTTGACTTATGGCAGGTCCTTGCAACTGTATGCAACACAGTTTGTGACCCATGCAGTGCCCCTCCACCAAATCTACAGGAGTGGTTCTCAAGTTCGGTCCTGGGGGCCCCCTGTGTATTCTGGTTTTTGTTCCAAAACATAAGAAATAGGCATGCATGCCATGAAGAATAAAAATCCCATATTCACATTATGCGGCAAAGCTCAAATCATTGCAAAGAAACGGTTTAACTTCCCAAATTAAAGACTGCAGTGAACCAACAGGCTCCTAATTGGTGAAAGTGTGACACGTGGCAACTAATTGGTAGATAATGAGAAATTGAAAAAACCAATCAAATGATAACGAGGGAACATTAACATTAAATTATGAAAAGACTTAAACGTGTTCAACCACCTTATTTGAGCAAAAAGATTGGTTGTAACGAAAACCAGCACACACAGGGTTCCCCCAGGACCGCATTTGAGAACCGCTGCTCGGCAATACCTCACTGGCAGTGCGCGTTTGGTTTTTAAGATCCGTCTCCAGAAGGGGGCGCTCAGCACCAGACGGGGAGCGTTACGGCCTTGCAGGACGGAGATCCAGGCAAAGCTCCAGAGCGCTGCCACGCGGAGATGGATGGTAAGAGAATGAGGCTCTCCCTGTACGCCCCCGCGACCCGACCGCTGGAAGACGCCGCCGCTCCCATGCGGGTAAGCATGCGCCGCGTGCACAGGGCCCCGGCTCGGGAATCGGCGACCGCTTCGCCGCGTCACGCTGTCCGCCGCGCACGTTCCACCTTTCACCTCCAAACAAGTTCTGGGAGCTTGTTTGTGCTCATTGCCAAGCGGTTGTAAAACTAGGTAGAGGCTGCAGGAAAGATTACATTTGTCAAGGACAGGCTGTAGCTGTCAGCTGTGTTTACTTGCCCTTCAGTTAAAACCCTTCTACTCTGCCTTTTCACACACACCTGGAGTATTTTACAGGTTGACACAAATGCTCATTCTCACACTGTTTCAGGAAAGAGAGGTAGAATGCCGTGAGATGAGTCACCCCATGCACTATATCCTCCTTATTGTGGCCTGACAGAAAAAAACATTATTATAATTTTTTTAGCATAGTAGAAATGTCTTGGATGACAAAAACATACTGCAGTGAAAGTATTTTCAAAAATATGATTTATTCAATTTTTATTGAATGTCCTTTGTACTGTAGGCTTCAGCATAGTGAAATATATGGTTCTGGAGAGTAAAACCTGAGACTCATGTCCCCTACAAGGGACAAAAATGAATTGCTGGATCTCAGGAGGATATACCATGTACCACACTAAAACCTCCAAAAAGTGGAATTCTCACAAACATCAAAAACTTCTACCAACATAAATTATGGTTTAGTCAAATGGCTTTTTGAACCAGTTTTATTTATTTCTTACTGATTATGTGCTATTTATCTTGCATAGATGAGATGAGGATGAGAACTTTCAATATGTGTAATAAAAAAGAAAAGAAAAGAAAAAAACAGCATGAAATTGACTTACATTTGCTTAATTTTGCTTAATTATAACTATGATTTCAGGAGTATTTCTTTGAACCTACACACATACAAACTAACGAATATTTTTGAAATCACAATCATGAGCAGTTTACAGTACGAGTTTACAGTAATAAAAACAATATTAATATTAACAAGTTAAACATAATTTATGTTCATTAATTAAATTACAAATTAGATGAAAGGTTATTATGTGATAGCATCTTCACTGTGGATCAGTGGCACATGTTCTGCACACAGCTCTTTATAAATCAGGCCAGACACACACAGTACCTGAACTTCAGCCTGTACTCTCTCCAAGTCCCCTGTTCACCCGTCATTAAAAAGGGGCAGGTGTGCTGAGTGCCTTGCATTTCAGATTAGGACAGGGTGCCTAGCTTCCAGAGGTGTAAAATCAAGGGGTCAGAAAGTAAAAGTCCTGCCACGTGTTTCTTCCACCCATGAACTCGCCCAGCCGATTTCACTAATTAGTTCTACCACCTGGCTGATGAATTGTGCTAATTAACAAATCCAGGTGATTGGAACAAAATGCTGGGGAGGATTTTTACTTTCTGGACCTGGATTTTACACCTCTGCTAGCTTCAGGCCACAGCCTCCAGTGTGTTACGAAGTGTTATGAAGCCTGTGATCTCAGTCCGAACCTGACAATTGGAAGTCCGTTATTCTTGGCTTTTCCATGTTCCCTATTACCATATTATGTATGAGTAAAACTATCAATAAATCGCGGGCTAATGTCTTGCTTTATTTTGTGTGTGTTGCATTCGTTCTTTTCTTCTTCCAGAACACTGAAAGGTCCAAAGACTGGTATAAGAACATGTTTAAGCAGATCCACAAAGTCCCAGGTAATGCATTGCGCAGTCTCGCTGAAAGTGCGTTTGTCACATTGCAGTGTGTTTATGTGCCCGCAGCGCTCGAACCCCTGTGGCGTGCGTGTTTGTCACATGTTCTGTTTCACGTCTTCTGTCTCTTCGTCGTCTCGCTCAGAGGTTCCTGAGGAAAATCCCTACCGCCCCACCTACATTTTTCCAGAAACCAATGACAAGCCACTGAAAGTGCGAGGTACAAAATGACAGCGGTGGAGTTTTATTTTATCCTTTCGGCTTTTGCAAGCATAACTGCCTATGATTAACTACGCTAATCATGTTGCTTGAGTTTGATTTTTCTTTTAGACCAGTTACTCCTTCTCTGCAATAATTATCCAAAACACTAGGTGGTGCACAAATTTGGTAGAAGAGAATGACATAAAACTAAATACTAAGCATTGTTACACAGGAACGAGCCAGTAACACTGGCATTAATGAAAAGAGAATGTGTCATTTCCAAACGATACTTTAACTGCACCTGCGTTGTGTTTTTCTCTCAAAGCATCTCCTCTGGGCATGCTTGGTTATTAATCATGCAGAATTTACACATTACAGTGGCTTTTTAGAGCTTTCACACATTTAACCCTCCTTAATGCATGTGTAGTTATATCTGTCTCTCCTTTCCCTCCTGTGTGTTCTGTTATCTGTCTGTGTTACCCTCTATTTCATCAGAGGGGAAGTTACTGTATGTGTGTTCATTCGGTGTGTCCTAATGTTGACTGAAACTCATTTCATTTTACTCCAAAGGGTTGTCAGATCTACTTCCCACATGCATTACTGGCAGCTCTCTTGGGCCAACACATTTTAAATTGTTTTCCTTAATTTCAGTTAATTTATATAAGCACATTTTTTTCAATCACACTCACTTTGGAGTACGCAGTCACATTTGTTGACCCACCCCGCTGTTGAAGTGTCAGTTCTGGGAGAGCCGAGACGGGCGTGCATGTCTTCTGCAGTCTGAAGGGCCAGTGCCCGGTCCCCCCTCTCTCTATGCAGTCCACCAGCTGAGCGCTGGAAGAATGCGGTTTATGTGCGTATCGCGCAGGCAGACTGCGGGTGACCAGTCGACCAGAGTCACTCTTGCATGAGGGGCTGAGGAGAATCCTCCTTACTCCCAGGCGCTATTGGCACCAATGCAGTCAAGCTGTCCTTAAGATCACTGCTTTTAGTTACCACTGTTACCACCCAGGGGGCCCAAAAATAAGTATTTAAACAAGTGCATTACTCAAACTTTGTATAATGTGTCAGATGAGGAATTGATGATCCCTGCCCGGTTTTGCAAGTCACTGCACATTTTCAGAGGAAACCAAGGAGAGAATTCCAGCGCCCTGTGGCACCGATTTGTCTGAATTCTGATTTGTTTATACACACAGAGTCATGTTTTGAGTGGGAAGCCGGGGGTGATGAAATGCCATTGTTCCTGTTAGGACCCTCCAGGCACCCTGAACAATGCTGTATGCTTGTTATCAGCAGTCATCATGGCTGTAGTTGTCATGCATGTTTACCAAAATAGATCTGTTAGCAATGGCTTATTGCTTTGCCTGTTCGATTGTTTTATTTGCTGCAGATTTCAAATGAAAAAAAAAACATTTAATATGGTCGGAGGTTCTTCTGGAATTCTCTACACTGTCAAACATCATCTAAGGTTCATCCAGTGATTGGGGAGAATTCATTTGACCTGATAGCCATTACAGTCCTTGTTTGGTGCTTTTCTGCATGTTGATTTATTAAATACTCTGCCATAGTCTAGTACTGAGTAAGGCACAGAGGTGTAAAAGTCAGGTGTGGAATTTGGAGAGAGACCTGAGAAACATCAGAATTGTTTGAAATTTGGATCACCCCAGATATTCAACACGTTTGCAGTGTTCTTTGGGTAGTTCAACTGAATAAATATTAAGATGATTCTAGGGTTGTTAATCAAGCTTCTTGACCTTTGGGATGAGAAGATGGGAACCATTTTGAAAAGCACATTCTGGTCTTTTCTGTAACTGCTGTGTAAGCATGTTAACCCTTAACAATTACCTGAGTTTTTCTCTCATAGATGATGCCCCATCTGACCGTATGTACTCTGACGACAGCAGTGAGTTCCTTTGCTTTGTTTTGTGATATATAATATTACAGTGACATTCCAAATGTCATCCAGTACACAAGAATTCACCATTTCTTCAAGTGGTTTTTTATTTTATTTATATTTATTTTTTGAAAGGTTCAACACAGCTGTACTTTTGAAACTGAAATGAAAAGGAAATTACATTTTTAATAACAGCTGACATTAATGCCCACCCTGAATTCTACGGAGGTTGCCTTTTATGAATTCCGAAGAAGTTTAATGTTCCATAAATGCCATACACTGTACAGCTTCAGACATTCAGAATTCAACAGCTTTTGTTGATTTTACGTGTGTAATAATTCACATATTTCTCATTTATATCGCAATCTTGTGCCCCCTGTTATTTTATCACCAATCCCAGAATTGTTTTCGTTTTATTTTTAAAACTTGACAGATGGCTTTTTCAGACTTACCACATCACGATCTGAGTACTAATTAATGCACAGAAATGATATGTTTTTTTTAAGTTCATAAGTTATTCTGCAACTGAATCTCTGTCACAGTGAAAGGGGTCCCTCGATCCAAGAGTGCCGCAGACATAGGGCGGACTGACTCCCGGGGCAACGTGCCTTCAAAGATGCCCGTTCCAGCCCGCACCTCTTCACTGAGACCGTCAGCCGAAAGGTCAGTGATTGGCTGTGCTTGCCACCAGTGATTGAGTGTTTGGTCTTTGGCGCATTCATTTTCTCAGGGTAATGTCCCCTTTCTGCAAGGCTGTGCCACACGGGTCCAGGAAGTATCCCCACTCTCCTTCCTTCACTAACAGCCACAGAAAGCTTGAGAAAGCTTGCACTTGAGCGAAGTAGCTACTGTAGCTCTATAGCTCGACAGTCAAACAATGAATACAGTGTGGCAGCCCTACGGGGTCTGTGTGAAACTGCTGTGGGCAAATTGTGCCATGGAAGCATAGAGCTTAGAGCCATAGAGCTTTTCAAACTGTCAATTTAGGGTGCCCCAAATGTTTTTTTTACTGATATCTTATTCAGTCATATGTTATAAGTGTCATGGTTTGGCTGTCTTCCTTCCATCCCTGTGGTCATTTCCATTCAGAGCCACATGTGGGCGCTCCTGTGGCCCGTGCTGGGTTTTTCCGCTTCCCAGCACTTATTTGGCGCACCTGTTTCAAGTTCCCCGCTGGCTATATAAGCACGGTGCTTCCTGCTTCCGGTGCTTTGATGTCTTCATTGCTACTACACAAAGCCAGGTATTGACGGTATAGGAAATGGCGACCACTTGTTCTTTTGCTACTACTAAAAGTACACGTGGGGTCTGCCTTAGTGAGCTACGAGTTCTTTTCTTTTAGAGTTTTCGTTTCCTTTCTCACTCTTTTCCTGACATGGTTTTCCTCTCCTGCTGCTTCTAGACAGTACCTTGGTTTTTTCCCGTCTCCTATTGCCTCTTTAGTTTTTTGCTCTCTTTCAGTTTTCAGAGCTAGAGGCTTCCTACCGGTTTTGTTTTCTCTCTGTTCTAGTCTGTGAGGGTTCGCCTATTTTACTGAGTTGTTATTATTTGGTTTACGCCGGGATTATTTTCCCTAACTATCTATTTCTCTGCTCGAGTCTGCAAGCTTCGCCCTATTTTGGGGTCGTTATTATTTTGGGCTTTTAGCCGGGAATTTTTCTCCCGTTTCTCTTCTTTCTCTCCATTCCTCTAGTGGATATCCATGAAACATTTCGTGGATATCTTTCTGATCCTCTCTCAGTCGCATCTGGTCCTCCGAACCCGACCCCCCTTACAATAAGGACACTATAGAAGCTTTATTAGGGGTCAAAGGTTAAACAGAGTGCACTGAAAGATGCTGTGCCTAATATGTATATAATTGTTTCTGATGTTCCCTAGCTGGCATAAACTTTTTTGTGATTTGTTGTATAACCTAAAACAACATACACAAAAGAATACGCGCACTTCAAAGAACTAAATGAACATGCCAAGGGAATGGAATAATCTAAAGTAAACTAAAAAAACATTACCTATGTTGTGCTCTTGTGTACAGAAGCATAGGTAACCACACTCATTCTGTGCTCTTGTGTACAGAAGCATAGGTAACCCCACTCATTCTGTGCTCTCGTGTACTGAAGCATAGGTAACCCCTCTCATTCTGTGCTCTTGTGTACAGAAGCATAGGTAACCCCACTCATTCTGTGCTCTTGTGTACAGAAGCATAGGTAACCCCACTCATTCTGTGCTCTTGTGTACAGAAGCATAGGTAACCACACTCATTCTGTGCTCTTGTGTACAGAAGCATAGGTAACCCCACTCATTCTGTGCTCTTGTGTACAGAAGCATAGGTAACCCCACTCATTCTGTGCTCTTGTGTACAGAAGCATAGGTAACCCCACTCATTCTGTGCTCTTGTGTACAGAAGCATAGGTAACCCCACTCATTCTGTGCTCTTGTGTACTGAAGCATAGGTAACCCCACTCATTCTGTGCTCTTGTGTACTGAAGCATATGTAACCACACTCATTCTGTGCTCTTGTGTACAGAAGCATAGGTAACCCCACTCATTCTGTGCTCTTGTGTACAGAAGCATAGGTAACCACACTCATTCTGTGCTCTTGTGGTCAGAAGCATAGGTAACCCCACTCATTCTGTGCTCTTGTGTACAGAAGCATAGGTAACCCCTCTCATTCTGTGCTCTTGTGTACAGAAGCATAGGTAACCCCACTCATTCTGTGCTCTTGTGTACAGAAACGTAGGTAACCCCACTCATTCTGTGCTCTTGTGTACTGAAGCGTAGGTAACCCCACTCATTCTGTGCTCTTGTGTACAGAAGCATAGGTAACCCCACTCATTCTGTGCTCTTGTGTACAGAAACGTAGGTAACCCCACTCATTCTGTGCTCTTGTGTACTGAAGCGTAGGTAACCCCACTCATTCTGTGCTCTTGTGTACAGAAGCATAGGTAACCCCACTCATTCTGTGCTCTTGTGTACAGAAACATAGGTAACCCCACTCATTCTGTGCTCTTGTGTACAGAAGCATAGGTAGCCCCTCTCATTCTGTGCTCTTGTGTACAGAAGCATAGATAAACCCTTCTGTTGCTCCAGAATTTCCATCTGTCCAGCTCAGTTATTCTTGCCATTTTTTAATCGTGCACATGCATAAGAGCAATTCCATTAGTAGTGCTAGCTGGGTGAAGGGAAACCTACTTCCTACATGACGATGTGAGTGCAATTGGAAGGAAGGGCGATGATGACACAATTGGCCAGTAGTGCTGCCAGAACAGCCAAGGGTGGGTGGGGCTCGAAAATTCTAGTCTTTTTGGAAAGTGTTCCTGCAGCAATGTGGTCCACACAGGAAGATAGACTTCAGATTGATTAATAGTGGTGACTAGTAAAACAGCAGGAACCTATGGACTTGCATAGTAAAATGTCCAGTGTTCATTCAGCTCTAACAGAGTTTATATGAGTATATGCCTGTATATAGGGACCATATGTCGACTGTAATAGTTAATTTAACACTGAACATTTTACTGTGTAGTGAATACCCCCAAGCATATTTTATTTACACTGGTTATATAACTGCTGTGTGGATAGTGGCAGGGCTGCTGTTTATACGATTGCGTAGATCTGTGCTTCCTCTGAACTGACAGGAGGCTGCCTGTGACGCAGATGGACACATGCACAGGAACGTCTGCATTAGCGTAAACGCAGCGCTCTGAAAAGATAACAGCAAGCATATTCCACACAGGCCTTGGGACTGCGCATGCTACCGGACACTACAGAAGGAATGCTAAGGCTCACAGCATGTAGCGGACGCTACAGGAGCGCAAAGCATCACGCGCGCATATGAACGCACTGTTCTGCTTTATAAAAGAACAGATAACACCTCCTGACAGCTGCAGCAATAGTAACAATGTTAGTGATAATAAAAATAACTGCGCACTGACAGAGAGATTCTAAGCTCAAACAAATATGAAAGACCACAGACTGACACTGTGAGGTGGGGGTGGTGGAACACGTATTGTGGTTGGCTGAGACATCAACCAAAAATTCTGTGCGGAAGGTTGTCATGGAGACTGTCTTCAATAGCAATTTGTTAACCCCCTTCCTCTCCCCCACTCATCTATCCCCCTGCAGGAAGGACTGGGAGCCCCCCGACAGGAAGGTGGACACCAGGCGATACCGAGCCGAGCCGAGGAGCATCTTCCAGTATGAGCCGGGGAAATCCTCAGTCCTGAGGGTGGAGAGAACGGTACAGTGTGTTATTCGCCTTTACTCTGCTCTACCGCTGCATGCGCCATTCCCCGGCTACCGCTCCGCTCCTCCGCTCTCCTCTTCTCAGACTGGCTGAGTTTCGGGGAGTCCTCCAGCTGATTAGTGCCAGGTGTTTCCAGAGCACTGTGCTGAAGGGTGGGGCTTTAATCCTGCGTCTTCTGTCACTCAAAGGCAACGGCTCTCTCATGTCGTTTATTTCATAGCTGACCCGGGCTGTATATCTGCTCTGAACAGAGAGGCTTGCTGCTGTTTAACGTGCATTTATAATGTTGTCTTATTACAATGTTTAACAATGTTAAACTTCAGTTTGATATCCCTCCCTACTGGTGCTATCGCTGCTGCCCTTTGGCTCAAGCTGGGAATGGATCTCAATTCACGTCCATGAGTCACTGGGGACTCTTCAGTGTCGCTTTGCCTTTTGTGTGGGTGGAGGAATGCAGGAGAGGAGATCCGATCCCTAAAATGACTCCCATTATTTTTGACTGTATTCTTGTTCAGTTTGTGTACAGAAGACCATTGATCTTATTACTTTTGTTCTTGATGAAGCAAATGACATGTTAAAATGTGCAAAAGAGGGTCCCTATCCTTCTAGTAAATTAAAATTTTGATGGTGTCCTCCAAGCTGTACGGTTAGCACCATTATGAAAAAAGGGCTTTGCATAAGGCTGTATTTAATTAGAGATCAGAGTGGATGTCGCTCATTGCTTTACAGTAGGTGATGAATCATACTTAGGTTTTGGTGGAAGAGCAGTTATTTCTCACCCGTCCTTTTACTTCAGTGAAAAAGTCACTTTAATGAATTTTACATTTCAGTCGTCTGTCTGGTCTACCTGGGAGCTCTTTCCAATGTTCTCTGTTTTATAATCGCCTCACGTGCACGTACTTCGGGAACAGGCTGTCCTTTTTGATTCCTATTGGTGTAACAACTGACCTTTATCGGCTGTTTATAAATTATTACGCTTGTCACAGGCAACCATGTATTGAACATAATATGATACCACTGACAATATCAGTATCTTTGATGACGCAGGTACTGAAATATGTACAATAGCTTTTTTGTGGCTTTTGAAGCTGATTCAAGATAATGAAATGAAAACATTGAGTGTGCTAATGGGGAATGATAAAAAATGTGCAGAAGCATGAACCAACTGGGCTTGTGTTAAGAATATGTTTTTTTTGGGCTAAGAAACTCAACTGTATACCCAAAGGAAAGAGGAAAAAAAAGGTTTAACACAAAACAGAAGTAAGGCATTAGTCTACCATGTTTCCCCACTACTATTCTTTCCTGCTTTCTTTTCAGTTCCGCTCCTTTTTTCTAGTTTCTCCCTCCCTTTTCCTGCATCTGTTTGACGTTTGTTCAGTGAGTGGTCATTCACAAACTGTTGCTCAGTGGGGTGAAATAGTCTTCCAGGCATATGTCAGAGCTAAATCAGCCTGTAATACACTTATTCAGGACTCCTTCCAATGCTGAAATATTATTTATGTTTTTCGGTCTGATTTTGGCTAATTCACTGTAATTCATTGGAGTTCATCGAATTGAATTGAAGATTGGTGGATCTACACAAATATGAAACAGAGCCAACCTAGTAGTATGTGACCTTAGTGTTTGCCTGAATCCTGCGCAGAGTCTGCTGCACAGTGGAACATATTGGGCACAGCTTACTGATGAAAAGAGAACATGCAGTTTGCAGTTACCAGGTTCTGAACACATGACCCTGATCGCATGTGCCATTTACAGTGGGTATAATAAGTATACACCCCCCCTTGGACTTTTTCAGATGGAATCACAGTGGATTTAACTGCGCCTTTACCACTGATCAACAGCAAAATACTCTATACTGTCAAAGTACACATTGACATCAATTATAAATTTTAAATGGAGAATAAATAATTGCACAAGTATTCACACGCTTTACCCCCCTTTGTGACACACCTAAATCAGCTCTTGATATCAGGCTAGCCAGTGAAGGACGGGCTCACCCTATTCGCATAATTAGTTTAATAATCACCTTGTGCAATTAAGGTTTTTCTAATTATTTAGGTCAGATACACCTCTGCATCAGGGAGGTTCCAAAATTGGTTAGTACATTTCATAGCAACAACTGCATCATTAATATGGAACATTCCAAGTAAATCCGAAATAAGGTTCTGGAAAACCACCAATCGGGATGGATATCAAAAAAAAAAAAAAAAAAATATATATATATATATAATTAAATATGTAAAAATATATAAATATAATTAACGTGACAAAGTACAGGGAAATCCAAAAGAAAGCCTACTGCAGTTTGCAAGAGAACTGCGACCTGGGAGAAGATTCAACTTCTAGCAGGACAATGACCCCAAACACAAAGCTAAAATCACACAGGAATGCCTTGAAAACCAAAAGGTCAGTGTCCCGGAGGGGCCAAGTCAGAGCCCGGACCTCAATCTCATAGAACATTTGTAGCAGTACGTTGAAAGTTGCTGTTCTCTCATGTTCCCCATTCAAATTAGAGAGCAATTTTGCAATTTTGCAAATGGTCAAAAATGGCTGGGTTCAGATGTGGATAGCTGATAGTGACTCAAGACTGTAATCACTACCAAAGGTATCTATACTAAAAATGTAATCTAAGGGATCAATACGTATGTAATCAATAATGTTCTGTTTTATATTTGTAATTAATTTAGATCAACGTGTAGAAGGTTGTATTCACTTTGGCATTGAACTTAGTATACCCACTGTATGTGGAATATCAGGCAGTCAGTCTGTGTCATACTCTTGATTTTCTTCATTAATATTGACCTTGTGGGCATCAGTGGCCAGAGTTTAGGCCTCTCCATCATTCTGATTGGTTGCAGATTCATTTGTTATTTGTGACACTGAAAACTATGTCTCCTCCCCTTAAGGATATTAAAGTGAAGGGATACAGTGTTAGCAACAGAGACCATATATCATTACAATTACAGATACCACATATGCATGAGCAGTGCATGTCACTTGCATAAGGATGTAGAGGCATTCGCCGCTCAAGTTCTGCTGCTGTGATTTCCTGTAGAGTGTCATCTTTAAAAGAATGAGAGCTACTGCTATTATTTATACGTTCAATATGTTAGATATTTAACAGAGGGAAGTGAAAATCTGCAGGATTCCAGAGCATGTCTATGAATGAGTGCTTGGTCTTTATAAACTGTGCTCAACTGTCTTCTCTCTCTCTTTGTCATCCTGTTCCTTGTTGCCGCACCCCTGTAGACTCACGATTTAAGTCCAGAGGATGTAGATTTAGAGAATGAACCTTGGTATAAATTCTTTTCAGAGATGGAGTTTGGAAAACGGGTAAGTCCCACAGTTGAACTCTTTAATCCTGACATGACAATGTATTAAAACCCTGCGTGTCCTAAGCATTCTGTTCAGAGCCCTGAAACCCTCACTGTCTGTATGGGACCAGATCCATAACCAGAAAACCAGACGTGGTCTCACGTCCATAACCTGAGAACGGCACCCAGACTCACATCCATAACGTGATATTAGGCCCCGGACTCAAATCAATAACCTGAGAACAGGACCCCAAACTCACATCCATAACATGATGTCAAGTCCGAAACTCATATCCATAATCATGTCTGTTTGTTGCCATGCTTCTTTTGCTGTCCCGTGTTTATGAAGAGTCCAGTAGAACATCCACCAAAATCTGCTCTAAATGTGTTTACAAAGAAACATGTGAGCATGAGTTACCTCTTTAATGCTCTTTTTAATCTGTATTTTAAAAGTTTTACCTACAATGTAAAATTCACTGACAGGAGTAAAAAGGCGTCTATACTTGAACTCTTCATTTATGTACAAGGGAACATGTATACCCTTAAATGTTTTGTTTGTATGTGCTGTGCAATGCTGGATGTGTGTGTTTGTGTGTGTGTGTGTGTGTGTGTGTGCGTGTGCGTGTGCGTGTGCGTGTGCGTGTGCGTGTGTGTGTGTGTTCTGATCCTTAGGTTCCCTGTAGTGTGAATGGGTAATATTTGCCTTCAATGAGCAGGAATATTGATTTCCTTTCTTGTTGCATTGTATTTGAAAATGTGAGGACACAGAAATACTGTTGTAGTGATGCTGTGCAGCCTGCTTGTAAGAATAGTGTCCATCCCTGGTGATTTGGTTCTGACAAAGTGGTACTTCCATTGGAGCAGATTGCATTCAAATAACAGGAACGAGGCAATGTCCTCAAAGAAAATGTAGTATTCAGTGTAATGAAATGCACTAGTTAAAGTCATATTTATTAATAGTCTTTTCTAGTGCGCAACTCACAGTCCAATGCTGCATCTAAACTAAATATACCAGCTATGAAGCACTACACTCAAGTCAACTGAAACATAAAATTAGTGCACCTAATTTCAATCTTGCATGTTTTTTTTAAAGAATTAATGTTATTGCCAACTCATTCTACATAAGGCTGAAAATGTTTCTGCTGCCAGCTGAGCTATGGAAACATAAATTAACCACAACGAAATTAACATCATTTTGTTTTCTGGCAGCAGTCACATACCACCGTTAGTCTTGTGCAACCTTTTTTGATTGGCTCAAACCAGCTTGTGTCTCCATCGTTTTGCATGGCCCTGTATATGAGACATTTTGAGAGTGCACACTGGGGGATGCTAAAGACAGTCGGCTGTTCTAGGTTGGTTCATTTTCCAGCTTGTCCAGTGATTGTAGCAGCCAGTGCATTTTGTGTTTCAGCTGCCATGTTGAAGAACACTTTATTCTTGCGATCTTGTTTATCTAAACAATTCCTGGAATTCCTTTTATCATCTCGTTTATTAGGCTGGCATGACAAGGAAAATAAATACTTATGCAGCATTAATACATTAAAGTGCATTTTATGACTATTTTATGCGCTACAGAGCTGGAAATCATGTTAAGAATTGTGCTTATTAGTCAATGCAAATCCATCCTTTGGATTTTCGCGTCTTTTTGCATGCTTGCACGTGGGTTGCACAGTAATATTGACTGAAATGCTGCTGAATAGTAAAAACCTAAAGTGACCAGGTTTCGGAAAGAGTCGGCAAATATGAAATGCCCAGGCAGTTTTCAGCTGCAGGCCCGAGGAGACACTGATGCTGTTAATGTCGACATTAAAAGTAACCGTCTCCACCTGGTAGAGCAACATACGTGCATTGAGCACGAGGCGCTGGCATGTGCATGTGTAGTATGTTCAGTATGTGCGTCCCATTTATCATCACATGTTTCTGTGCAGAGAAATGAGGGGACTGCACGGGCTCTGGGCATAGGCGTAGGTTCCATTTCAACTTTGAGGGAGACAAAATGCTGCACCGCCCATTCTTGCACACTGCAAAAAAAAAAACTAATCTTAACAAGCATATATTTAGACTTTTGAATCTTAATACTGTTACTTTTTCGCTAATTGAGACATCTGCCAGTGGGGTGAGATAGTTTTACTCATTTCAAGATTTGCCTGTGGGCTAAGATAATTTCACATGGCAAGCAAAAAGTAACTTAAAACAAGCTTATATTTTCCACTTCTGAGAAAAAATAAGATTTTAAGTCTCAATACAAGACTAAAACATTTGTTAAGACAGACATTTTTTGCAGTGCATAGTCAAACATGAAATCTCACAAGCATACTAGGTAGTCTAGCATTTAATTCATATGACAATATTGGGGGTGACGTATGTCCCTGTCTCCCCCAAACCTACGGCATGGCTCTGGGACATTTATTAAACATCTGATAGGCATCAGCGGTACATCTAACGCCAAGGTCCTCAGCTCTGGTCCTGGAGAGCCACAGGACCTGCCGGATTGTATTGCTGCTCGGCTCTGAATTGATTAAATAAAGCAGTTTATTACAGTCAACTGAGCACATCTGGTTTCTTGGGTCTGAATTGGTTGATTATATTGAAGGTGAAAAAAACAGCAGACCCATTGAATCCAGGACCAGGGTCACCCCAGATCAAAAGAAAGTGTGAAAAGTGTGAAGTAATCAAAATGGCTGTGAATAAGATGGATGCTGGGAAGGGTAGACGGGACATCCATCTTTCAGCGGTTCTCTTGGATAGTAGGAGTTCTCTCAAAGTAGGAGTTTCAGCTCCAGCTCAGTTCACCTCAGGTATTGCTGAACAGTCCATTGTCACCATTGGGTTAATGTGATGTCCGTCAAATTACAATGCATTGCAATCGCTTAATCGGCGCTCTTATCTGGAGTGACTTGAGTGATGCCCCTCCCATTTGGATTAATGCCGTTGCTGCCTGCCGTTGTTTGGCTCTCTGTGAAGTCACGGTGGTAAATAAACACACAGTGCAGAGGAAAGGCTATCACTGGGGCAACTGGAAAGTACAACAGTGTCATTGCTTTTTCTTTTTTGTTTGACCCCCATCCAGGAGGGGAGTCACTTTTGACAGCTTATGAAAGTCTCCCATTATAGTTATACAGTCATGATTCCACTCACTGGTTACGGATTGGGAAATGGCACGCGCACACGCGCACACACGCACACACACACACAGTGACCTGTCATGTAGGCAGATTTATATGCAGTAAACTGTCTGTGGCATCCCCAGCACCTGTTTGGAGTAAAGACAGGCTAAACAAACACCACTCTAATGGAGGACAACAATGTAGTCTCCAATTGTTCCAATGACACCCTGCCCTGGATCCGCTCTGTTTATCCAGAGAAATCCTCTCTGTCCCACAAGAATTCGCAAACAGCCTCTTTCGCACTTACCCACTGGTCTTTGTTTCACTTTTAAAGCAGCTCAGGGTCAGTCTGTCATTATGATATTTCACAGAGCTTCCTTTTTCATTTTTCATGTGAAGCCTCCCACAAGTTTTCAGACTTGTTTTTGTGTGGTGTGTGTGGCATGTGTGTTATTTATTTTGTGCGTTTGTGAGTCTGTGTTTGTGTACAGTAGTGTGTGATGGTGGCGGTCTGTGCAGTATGCGTGTGCATGGTGTTTGTTTCTAAATGTGTGTGTGTGTGTGTGTGTTGTTTGTACTTGTGTGTGCATATGGTTATATGTTTGTGCCATTAAGATATTGCTTTCTCAGCCATTGCGTCATATTCTTGGCATTGTTTCAACTATTCAATATGTCTTTAAAACATTTTCACAGCCTCTGTGAAACTTCATGCACTTTTTTATTGGAGGTAATTCCTTCTACTATAAAACTAGCTAAATTAACGAACAAGACTCTCCCCACTGACAACAAAGATATCATTATGAAATCTATAATGTATGCGGAATTTCTTTTTATGTGTATTTGTAAAGAATATTGGATAACTACATTTTCAATTTCATATCTACCTTTTTATTTACTAAATGCTTGAAAAATCACTATTGCATTTGTGTAATACCAGGTCTGCATTGTATGTCTATCATAATGTGTTCTATGATAATCACATTCTAGACAGGATATAAAAATAAAAAAAAATAATTATATCATGAAAGATTTAATTTTGAAAGATTTACCATTTTCTGGGTTCTCTAATTCCTGTCAATCATGCGAGGTTATTCTGCTTTCTAATGAATCCTGGCATTAGGTCTTCTGTACTATAATGTATTTAATTTAACTGTTAATTTAAATGTATTTGATTTAATTTTACACAGATCGTTTCCCCAGAGCGAGATTCAGCTACTGAAACAGCACAACCCACATAATCACAATTTTTACTTTTAGAAGGCTTTGTTCACAGCTTACATTTTAGCCGTTAGCATTCACAGCGTTTAATTGTTAATTTCCTGAGCTCGATGGTTTTCAACTTCAGTCTGTGACTGGGGTCTCAGTTGACTGTCACTTTCAATGTGCCAGTTTATGTCAATCATGCAGTTAGTCAGTTAGTCTTCAGCATTTAGCGGAAACTCACCTATGGAGACTGGTGTGGCGTGAATGTGTCAGCATGCTTGTTAGATCATGCCCTGAAGACAGGCTGCTACACCGGAAACAAAGTCACAGAGCTGACAGGTTTAATTCCATGCTGTACATGGATGTGAAAGCCAAATTAAGGCATATCCTGTGAACTTAAAGGAGAGTGCCTGTTGATATTAGTAATGATTAGAGTGGATGCCTTCACGCCTCTCTGGGTGACTATAGTCTGAACAGTTAATAGCTTTCAGGTGATAATAGCTGCTGAGACGGTTGAGTCAAAACTGTCCATTCCCATCCAGCTCAATCACCTTGTTTAAGCTCCAAATGTATCACAAAAACTCCTTAAGTTACAAAAAGCCAATTTTTTAATTATTGGCTGGTGTGTTAAACACCTTAATATTTCACCTTTTTGGATTACACTAGATTACTCATTGGTATTACTTTACTATAGATTACTTTACTTGTGACATTGTGCATTGCATATTTGACCTGGTTTGTACAGATGGCTGAAGGGATATTTGTAAGGGGTCTTTACTGCAGTGTTGACTAATGAAACCAGTCCTGGTCAGCTTGCTACAGGAAACTTGTGTCAAAACTTGCTTATCTCCACCAACAGATGCTTTCTTCTGGATTCTTACAACTTTTTCCTGTTTTTTTATTTCCTTCATCGTCTTCTTTGTCAGTGCACCGCCCATTCACCAAACAGGCGTCATTAGGTTGTGTCATTTAAAAGTCATCTTTTTACTGAGGACAGTGTGCGAATCATACTTTAAAAATATGGCATGCCATGGACACATTCATGTGGTGAGAGTTGTTCTTGAGGGGAATGGGGAGTGGAACATTGAGTTGTATAAATAGATTATCTGTAGACCTGCCAGACAAATTCCAGTCTTATAAAGAAAGGCATTCATTTTCAAAAGGTTATTCATGATATTCTTTCCCCTAGCAACCCCTTGGCAAAGGTCTTCTGAGATATGCAGTGAGGGTTTTGGGCTTCTGTTTTTAGGGAGAGGAGGAGGAGAGGTGGCTGTTGTGGTGGGGGTGAGGCTCTGTCTGACTGTCAGAGAGATTGCACAATATTATTTCCAAATATTCATAGGCTGGCCTGGTCATCTGTGTTATTTTTACCCTCTGTGACGTCTGCGGGAAGAAAAGCGATAGGAACAGGGGCTGGACTGTGAGAGTGAGCTGCCCTGGGTCCAGCCTTAAAGGCGTTAACTTCTGCTTCAGAATAACGTCTGCTTTCACAATGAAGCTATATCCAGCATCACCAGAAATAAAAAAAAACTAAGTTCTTACACGCTTCATAGAAACCTGGCATGTGTGTGTGAGAGAGCATATTAGTATGTGTATGTTTGTCTATGTTTTGTGTATGTATGTGAAATAGAGAGAGAGAGAGAGAGACAGAGAGAGAGTGTGTGTGTGTGTGTGTGTGTGTGTGTGTGTGTGTGTGTGTGTGTGAGAGAGAGAGAGAGAGAGAGAAATTTGGCCTGCTCTTCTCACCAGCTGGCTAACTGCTCTATGGTCTGGTCCAGTGGTAATGAGACTGACTCACTTCCAGACAAAAGAATGGACCGCTGTGGAAGCCGCAAGCCCATTGGCTGTGCTGCCATCAGCCCCTCCCCTCCCAAGTGCCCCTCTCAGCCTCCTGGCCCCAGCTCGCTCCCCCCTCCCATCCCACACTACCGCTTGTTTTCTCCAGCTCGCATGCGAGCCAAAACACACGTTTATTCCTCCATGTAAAGCCCGCTCCTGCAGAGCACAGAGCCCTGGGCTTTCAGAGAGCAGAGAGAGGACAGACGGACGGACGGACGGACGGACGAGAGAAACTGACTAATGCTCCTGTTTCTTTTCTGCCTGGGAAAGACCCTCGCCTGGATTTATCAATGACTTCTTTGTTTGGTTTGTTGCAGAGTGCCCCCTCTTTCAGTCCTCTGGAAACAGCCGCCGACCTACCGCAATTGTAAGTGCTTCCTTTTTATTACTGATCTTTTTCATGATTTAACATCACTTGTGCTTTCTGTCTTGACGTGTTTCCACGTCCTGTTCGTCCCGGTCCCTGTGTTTGGACCATGCGTATTTAATTCTGCCACTGGATTTCAGCGTTAGTGTTAGTGGAAACACCCCGATGAGGTACTTCTGCTTCCTGGCTGGGGTGCTGTGTTATCCAGTGCAAAAGCGGTACTCGTACAGTGTGTGCTCTCTCAGTGGGTAAGAGGGAGAGCGGCCTCTGCCTTGATTTATTTTAAAACCAGAAAATAAACAGCTGAAAATAAAAGCTGGAAATGTTTTCTGAGGAGATAAGAGACTTGCATTTCCACTCTCTCTGTTCTGTCTCCTCCAGGGTAGGGAGGGAAAGTACCGCTATCTCCCATGTGGAGGTGATAACGGAAACTCCTGCTCTTTTTTCTCTTTTTTTTTGTCCACTGTCAGACTGTCAGCCTTTAATGGTGATAGGTGGATCTTTGTTCAGAACCTACGACATGAGTGAGTAATGGCAGGCTTTCATGTCTTTGTTTACGTCATGCTTCATTTATTTCATCTATTTTTGTTTCTCCGAAGGAATGTTAGGAATTTTGGACCCGGCCGGGCTGGATGGTTAAAAATGTCTCTCGGCATCTTTGCACATCTGTGGGGTGAAGGGCCGACACTTCCCTCCCGTTTAGTAGTCTTTGCCTGTTTCCTGACATTCATCTGTGTGTGCTTTCTAAATAGTTTAGTAGTTAGTGCTCTTACGGGCTCTGATTAAAACAAAGCACTCATTCAAAGCTTTGTGAGGCAACTTAAAACAAGCGTTCAAACAAAGTCCTGCCCACGTGTGCTTGTGGAGATGTGTAAACACACTGATTATCTTCATGGGTAATTACTCGCTGTATCTCTGCTACACTGACAGGCGTAAGGAGCTTGCAGCTTGATTTCGAGCATGAATCTGGCACCTCATTGCTGTGCCTCATTTACATTTTTTCCCCCTCTTAGTTTCTACTAACATGAATGGTCTCACAATTGTGCCAGTGCAGGGGGACAGCTTGTGGTTTATTAAAGCCCATCCTCCGATGTGATGCGGCGAATTCAGTAACGTTTTTTAAAATGTGTTTTTAAGAGGTAAATAGGCCAGTAGACAGCTCCGTTAACAGAGGCCACTCTTAAGCACTCGGAGAATGTTGGCATAGTATTTTATGTGCTTTCTCAGTCTCTGGGGGCGTGCAGTACTGCAAGTTTTTCGGAGAAAAAAACACAGAAGTGGGTTAATGCATATTTCACCATCTGTTTTCTGTAATGGTGGAGGCAGTTTAGGCTCTCTCCATTGTAGTTTTCTGGTGCCACGGCGACGTACACATGCAGGCTGTTATTGGTACACTAAGCACAGCAGGTTTCCCATATCTGTGCTGTAATCAACCCTATGACACAAAATATATCATTGTATATTATTATTATTATTATTATTATTATTGCTCTAACAGGGAAGCTTCAGGCATAGTGGCAGTGGTTAAAACAGTGATTATTGTAATTCTGTGTAGTTTAAATCCTCTAGGATGACTGTGTTTCTCTTTCTTTGGTCACAAAGGGCGGGGGGTCCTTTAAATGACCGAGATTATTTAACCAGAATAAGACTTCAGTGCTATTATGTTCTCATTCTGGGCTTGCATCCTAATTATATATGTATAGTAGTAGATATGTAGTAGTATTAAGAGCATATTGTAGTATACTCTACATGCAGTTTAGAGTAATATTATCGGAGACAGTGATTAAGATTATGTCTTATGTGAAAAACTGGCACCGTCCCAAGTTTTGTGATGTTTTTAATGTGATTTTGCCAGCCACGCCCGGCTCTGCAGACAGAAAAAACGCTGGATGGCTGTTTATTTGTTCAATTGCATCCAGTTTTTTCGCCATTGTGGCTTAGTCTCATGCTTGTTTACATGGTAATTATTTCCACAGAGAGTGCTTTTAAAGGTGCAGGCGGAAGTGTCAGTGGTCTCCTGCACATTCTTCCCTGTGAATGAGAAAAAACACAATCAGATCTCTCAGCCCACAGTCCACTCCCATTGGTCGTGTGGATAGAGCTCTCACCATGACACCCTGGGAGGTTGTGGGTTCGAGCCGCAATGGCGTTCTGGCTGTTGTAATAAAAATAAATGAATTTCAGAGGCATTCATTTCTGTCAGAGAACACCCCCCCTTCTGCTGGTGCGTGACACAGAAACGGAAACAAGCTTCCACCCCTCCCGTCCACCCCAAAAATAAATAAATAAATAAACAAATAAATAGAATGCACCGGATCAACTGAAGCAGATGTGCTGTTTGAAAACAGGAGTTGAATTCATGAGAGGTTCGAGTAACTCTGACAGCTCACACTAAAGCTGAAAGGCCCTTTTTGTCCGTCGTTAATGTCAAACATCGCTTCAGGCTGATTTCAGTTCTGTTCTTGGCGTAAAGCGACCGTCACCACAATATGCCCGTAGTTGGCGTGCGAGTCATGTCTGTGTCCGAAGGGGTTATGGAGGGTCACGTACGTGTTATGTGCGTGTCGCGTATGGGTCATATCTGCGTCAAGAACGTGTCTCGTAACCCCGCTGTCTGGGATTCCTGCGTTAATTTGGGATAGACGACACCCTGAGAATCTGAGGCCCCTCTTTCCCTTAGGACCCTCTGAGGGGACCCTCATCTGAGGGTCTTACGGTCTGCTTTTTAATTTAAACATCAGTTTAAATTTTCTGCTCAGCTCAGCTTTTTGTAGTATTCATTTATTATGGAAACTGGTATTCCAACATAGAGCTTATTTGTTCTTATATATTCTTGTTTGAGAAGCCTGTGCTTTTTAAAGTTATTTGTAGCTATATCTAATTCCACATCTGCAAATAGCAGTTGAACTGTAATAAGCTATGTGTTCTAGGAAATCTTTGGTCTTAATGTGACCCCACTGGAAAATGTAAAGAAACTGAAAGAGCACAATAAGGTACAATAAGGTACACAATAACACAAAGTTAATTACAGGTAACTAATGTTGGCAGTAGCACATGACAATGTTTAGCAGTATTTTTAGAGCAGCAGAATGTTAGCCTGTGAGGAATCTAGAGATACGAGTTGCAGTAGCGGGTGCCTGTTTATTAATTTGTCTTTCTGCCTTTGACTTGCCTTGCCTGTTCTGTGAGTGGCCTGGATGCTTTTTGAGTTCGAAAGAAAAGCACTTACGGCAACAATGTCACTAGATCCACCCTATCGCATGTCAACACCAGTGGTCTGCTTTTCTAAAGTCTAAGTAGTGGCTGGGCAGATTGAGTGACAGTTGCACTCAGCTAATAATCGCTTCGATGGCACCCCCACCTTTTTCAGCTTTCAGCAGTCTGTGACATGTAAGAAGTGACATTTCAATCCACAGGAGATTCCCAAAAAGTGTGTTAATGTGGCAGTGGCTCCTTTTATTGAAAAACCACAGTGCAACACAATACCAGAGACAGATGTCACGCAGGGTCTAAGAGCACACTTCTCTTTCTGCTGAGGCTAATCCTGATAATTCGGCCCTCAGAACGCTGTGTCTAATTGACAAATTGTCCTGTTTTTGTTGTCTGTATTTCAGTTTCAGTGTTCAGTCTTTTTCCAGTTGTCTGCTTGCTGTCAGTTCTTACCTATACGAGTGCTAGCTTTGTCACAATTTTTTAGTGTAATACAATGCAGTGTAAGTGAAAGTTTGTCGAGCAACACTTTCTTGCTGTAGTTTGTTTTCCTATACATGCAAATGTTTGTTGTGCTTGTTTCTGTCTAAACAACTGGAAACTGTATCATAATTATTCTACTTTGTAATAGCTAGCCTTTTCTTTTTTGTCTGTACAAGCAGCACTTTGTCATGTTGATTTTTGTGTGTATATTAGGATTGAGCTAACAGTCAGTAATAAGAAGAAACTTGATCATGTGACACGCTTGGAAGATACCATTTTCTTGTGATATTTTCTTTATGTATGCTATACACTGTGCTTGTCTGCTAATTACATTTTCTACAAAATTTGAAATGTCCATTCATATGTGTGGGCCCATCGCATTACTGCCATGTCTTCCATGAACAGGACAGGGGCAGCCTGGCACTCGTGTTCCCAAAAATACACGGAATGCTTGTTTATTTACTGTGTGTCTACCGCCAGCTCGTCCAGGCAGATGGCCAGAGCACTCCCTCCATGCGCGGGTGTTGCGAGGGCAGGTTTAGTCCCCCTGTGGGATTGCACTGATAGAGTCAGCACTGTTACAGTCAGACAATGCATTATCTAAATTGGACATCACAGACAATTAATTATTTGTTCACAATATAGTTCAGATAGTGGCTCTATTGTGTTACTGTTCGTACCCTTATGAAAATGGAATATACTGCAAATGGAATTTCTGTGAAAATATGTCATGTTTTTTAATATGTATTTTAGTATTCCATTAAGGGTTTGCGGTTATGAAAGCAACAAATTAAAATGAATAGCTATGTGCAGTATACTGGCCTGTTTGTGAACTATATCGGATGAGGTATCCATTCAGAAACAAGTATGAATTGCTAATCTGATTAAATCTAATGAGTCCATTCAAAAACGAGTATGAATTGCAGCACTATTCAAGTGATGAAAAAGCTCTAAGAGGAGACACTTCTCTGATGAAATGTGAACGTTCAGAACCCTTTCACCTCACTTTCCTAGGTGTAAAATGAGATAGGGTGCATAAGCGAGGTTATTGTGTCAAAATAAGCAACAGTTTAACGTGTTTGTTTTTGACTAGATAAGGGAACATTTAATACCTATACTGTATGTTTGAGAGTTTTTAGCCATTGTGTTTTTGTCTTTGTTGATTTGCTGTGTTTGTGTCTGAAAAAGCAACTGCTTGTTCTGTTTGTTTTTACCGTGTTTTTATTTCTGTATAGCCTATGTCATTTTGTCAGTCTTGTTCTTGTCTATAAGAGCAATACTTTTGTCCTTTTGCTTTTGGTTTTAAAAAAAACTAAACTTTCAGTGGGTGATGATCTCAAAGTTCTTTACAGCAAATAAGGGGAAATATACCTTGACCACAACCAATGTGTAGCACCCAAGAGCCATTTTCTACCAAAATGCTCGCAACACATCCGGTGTGGAGAAGAGGGAGGGAATGTTTAAGCCACTTAACCTGGAAGAACAGTCCGTACGCCGCAGGCTAAGAACCACTTTCTCTGGGTTTTGTTTCCCTCCAGTTCCGCATGCGAGCCAAACCATGACGAGACCAAGGATGGGGACACAGCATCCAGCGAGACGGGAGCCGCGGACAGTGACCGCCACATTTACAAAAGCGTCCTGGAGGGCGGCGACATTCCCCTGCAGGGGCTCAGAGCTCTGAACAAGCGCCATCCCAGCTCCTCTTCCTCTAAAGGTGAGTGTTTATAGGCCAGAGGCCTCAGATACCCCCGAAGAAGGCGTAACACGCAAACATTACCTCTGGGTGCTCTGAATCGGATTTTACAAGCGATCTGTGGGGTTGACAAGCGAGCTAAGGTCCATGTCTTTTCCTTTTAACGTCCTGTTTCTGACTCATTCCTTTCTTGGTTTTCTTTTATTCCAAACAAAGTCATTTTGAATTAATTTTTTTTTTTTTTTACTTTTCAGTTTTTCAGTGTTGACATTTTTACTCACCGATATGTGCAGATGCATGTACATGCAACCATGTGACACGTCAGACACAAGTTTACTGCGTGTGAGCGACACTGCTCGAAGTTTCACAATGTAAATTTCATTGTAAATGCCAGAGTGGCGTTAATTGAATTGCATTCCCAGATTGAAAATGCATGAATAGTTGTGGATGTTTTCTGGGCTGAAACATTTTCACACTTTAAGAGCTCAATTTGTATAGATTATAAACAGGGAGGTTTTATTTATTTATTGAGACACTGGAATTAATCCAAAGACATGTATGTCAGGTAAGGTAAACTCCTTGACCAATGCACTGGCCTCAGACCTGGAGTTGGTCCCCGGGCGCTGCACTGTGGCTGCCCACTGCTCCTAAGTAGTTAGGATGGGTCAAATGCAGAGCACATATTACTCCACGGGGTCAATAAAGTATAACTTAACTTAACTTTCAACATTCAACAAAGACGCCTTGCCAGTCCTCTACTGCTTTTTGGCTCTCACCTTCACACTTGAAGGTGCCGAGGGGGGTTATTTTTGGTCGCCTGCCGCTCCATCAGTTGTTGTGTGAAAGAAGCTAGACTGGGCCCATGTGGGCTTAACCAGATCTGGAGCCAAGTTTGTTGGGATTTTTTTATTTATCACCTGCAAGGTACAGGCTGCAGTTTTAAACTCTGAGGTCACAGCTCAGTGATGTATTTATAAAGGCGAAGGGGTCAGAGGTCACCATACAGCGTGCCAGGGACGGAAAAGAGAAGGAAAGGCAGGAGGGAGAGCGGGTGGGAGGAAGTCAGCTGACCTAGGGTCAGGGGATGGAATGCCTACAGACACCAATCAGTTGGGGGGGCGGGTATTGGAGCCCCCATAGCTGACGAGCCAAAGATTCCGCCCGCATACGTCCTGCGCGCATCACGCCAGCCGGCCAGTCAGCTGATGCAACTCAAGGAGGGCATTACCTATCGCTTCCCTGCTATAACCAAGGCATTACTTTATGATTCTCGTTGATGGGTACATAGTTGGATTGACTGATGTTTTGTAAAGTATCATGTCCACTGAGACCTTCCATGAGGGTGGTGATATGCTGGAACTCGTTCTTACTGATATCATTTCATTCCTTTTTAAATGATTGATTTAATTAGTCTGTTGCTTGTAGATCAGTTCATGAATATGTCAGCGTAGAAGGCTTAGCTTGAGCTATTAATGTTTCTTAGCGGGTGCCGTGCCAGCACTCATGACAGCGGAAGATTGGTTGGTAGTGCACAGAGTTGCTTAGCAATGGAAAGAGCATGGTGACGTAGGGCAGAGCAGGTATGGACAGAGGTTGAAAATCCAGGTTCAGAAAGTAAAAGTCCCTTCCAGTATTTTGTTCCAATCACCTGGATTTTCTAATTAGCACAATTCTTCAGCCAAGAGGTAGAATTAATCAGTATGTACACACATAGTGAAATCAGCTGGATGAGTTAATGGGTGTGAGAAACACATGGCAGGACTTTTATTTTCTGACTCCTGGACTTTCCACCTATGGGTATAAACCACTAGAAAGCTGAAATTAACAGAGGAGCTTGCTTATAGTTTTTGTAAAGAATTAATTGATGATGTTGCCTTCCTTACTCTAAAAGGATAATTTGACCCGTATTCAATTTTTAATTATGTTGTTCTTTGTCCTATTGTTGTACGAATATAAGCATATATACAGATTGCATTTGTAAAAATCATTAAAAAACAATTTGTCTCTGCACTTCCTGTTCAGCTTACTGAAACTGCAATCTCTACGTCTTTCTCTATTTATTTCCACTGTTGCAGGCAGTAGAGCAGGGGTGTCCAATCTTATTGGAAAAGGGCCAGTGTAGGTGCAGGTTTCTGTTTTAGCCCAGCACTAGAACACCTTATTCAGCTAATAATCAAAGTCTTGATTTAAGACCAAGTTTAGTTAATTAGCTGAATCAAGTATCTTAGTGCTGGTCTAAAACAAAAACCTGCACCCACATCGCCCCTCATCAGATAAGATTGGACACCCCTGCTCTATTGCCTGCAATAACGGTAAGAAAAAAAAAACACGTCTTGCAGGGCAATTGAGGTAGTGTGGAAAAGAATGGATCAATCTCTGTCTTGTGTAAAATCTTAGTATGTCATTGTTGTGAAGTTATGAGCTTCATACTTCCAGGACAACCACGCACTTATGTCATGAGACCCTGCATTACAACTACAGTATCTCACTACAAACCTGTATAAATAGAAGTAAACGTGTTGCTTGTCCCTGACTTGACGTCCCAACTGATGTAATTTATGACGTTGTGTCGATCACTTAATTCATGCAAGAAAATCTAGGCTGCCTTGAACTTGCATTTAGTGACTGTTTTGTCAACTGTAAGTTGTGGAAAGATGTGTAAAACATAGACCCTTAATGTCAAGTATACATTTTCCCAGTTGTCTGCACTTTAAAACCACACTTGAAATTAATTGTTTATTCTCTGTAGGGGAGGGTGGGGGGTCAGTTTGAACCTCAAGAATTAGGATTATATGAATCTATCAGACATAGATATCTACATTACACTATCTATAGCCATGTTGTTATCATATTGTTTCTTTTAATTTTTTTTTCCTTTCCGTTTTGTTGGTTGTGCTGAAGCTGCCTATGGCTTTTTTAGTTACACTAAATCCTGTCATGAGCCTTTCCTAAATTAGCATTTTTTGTAAATAAATGCATTATTATTTTTTTTATTTAAATGTGTGTCATCATTAAAAGCATGTGCATTCCACTTCATTTGTGAATTATATGTAAAGCATAGTCTTGAATGTTTGCTTTTTTTCAAGTCATTTTCTCTGTAATTCATTAAAAGGTCGCTCCATTCAAACTGCGAAAAGGGCTTCAGTGAATCACGTTCTGTGCTTTCCCTCCTGTCACATGGTCACTGCAGGACCATGTTTGCATTCCACCATCAAGAGAATGCCTCTTTTTGTTCATTGGTTTATTGTGTCTGTATTCTCTGGTTAGAACATGGCTTAGCAGTAAGAAGCCGTGCAACTTTCAATCGTTGATTTTATTTCTCAGGTCTTGTGGAAGGATTGGTGTGAGTCGTGTTGAGTCAGACTCATCCTGACTACTGCTCAACTCTCCCTCCAAGCTCTGAATCCCTACACTGTTTTCTTTACTCAGAGGCATGTTTAATGGTTATGTCAGTGATTGGTAGGGCATTGCATACGTTGGTGCGTGTAAACCTGTGGTCAATGTCACCTAATATGCTGTTTATTCTGTTGTCCTGCATGCTTGCCAATGGACCATAAAGGTGGGAATGGCTACATAATTTCAGCTTCTTCCTCTGTAAATAGCCCATCGGTTCTTGCCAGTAGCGCGCTTGGTAACCACTGTAAGAATAAGAAGCCTTTATCGGCGGCCAAAGCCGGCCTCCCCGAAATCCTGCCTTCCAAGTTCAAACCCAAGTTGCTGCCGCCCAGCGGTGAGGTGCGGGAGGCCAAATTGGCACCCGCGAGGCGTCCCAAAGCCCACAGCTGCGAGGACCTACGGGACGGCGGGTGCAGGGGGCCGTCGGCGAGCCAGGGCGGGCCCAACGGAGACCCCAAGGCCGAGAGGAGGGCAGGGAGCACCAACGGCCTGCCAGAGTGCGGTGCCGCCACAAGCCCGGCCTGGAGGACTACGGAGGAGTTTACCGCCATGTACCGGACCATGCACCACATTCGCAGGCCCGGGTGCCAGGGCTGCAGCCCCCACGGGAGTGTGCGCAGCCTGGCCTCGCTCTTTGAGAGGGAGGCGGGTGGGGCCACGGGGAGGGGGGAGGAGCCAGGGGACGTCCCCCGGAACGCCGTCTCCACCCGAGTGACGGAGTTTGAGCAGATCATCCAGCGCTCCAGCTCCATGCCCACGCTCAATGGCAACCCCGCCCCTGGTCCCGCCCCGTCCTATATGACAGCCGCCGTCTCTGCCGAATCCCTGCTCGTCACGGACCCCCACAGGAGGGAGGAGGTGTCTCCGGCAAAGCAGGCCTCCCTCTCCAGGTGTCACAGGGCGGAAGAGTTGGCCACCTTGGAGCTCAGCGATACAGCGAGGGTAGAGTTGCCCTCGAAACCCGAGACTGAGGCAGAGCCAGAGACAGACCGCTGCTCCAGCGCCTCTGCCGAGAGCTCCGCCCACTCTGCTGTGGCCCCGCCCATCCTGCACCACACCCATATCCACCACCAGCACAAACCCAGCAAGTGCAAAGGGACATGTCCCGCCTCCTATACCCGATTCACCACCATCCGTCGTCACGAGAAGCAGCTGGCCATGGCGCAGCGTGACGGGCAGGTCAGCGTGGACAGGAAGAAGGCCTTTCCTAGCAGTCTTGTCCTCATGGGCCCCGCACCCTTCCGACTGAAAAAAACACTCCAGAACCATCAGGCCAAAAAAACCTCAGCCTTTTCGGCAACAAAGGCAATGGCAAGCGGGCTGAAGCTCCCGCTCTCTGAGAACAGCGCCCCCTGTGGGCACTCGGGGGAGCCCAAGCCGTTGATCCCGATGCGCATGTCATCCCTGGAGGTGCTTGAGAGGCTGGGCAATGGGGAGGCCTCCCCCTCCTCCCCGGGGGGAGGCGGCAGCCAGCACCTCCTTAATGGCGGCCATGTTGGCTCAAGCCCGGCCGGCTTGGACTCCAACAGAAACCCCCTGCGCCCGACTGCACCGCACAACCGAGGTGGCTATCTCCATCATTTCACACGAGTCACTCCCTCATCTCTGCGGCCACCCATCACTCTCCCGGCCCCTGTTTCCTTTCGCATCTCCTCTTTCACAAAAGAAAAAAAAAGTGATGTCAGCCTCCATTTTCTGTCCGTGTGGTGGTGTTGTGGTGGTGTTGCATCTCTTACAGTCAGTAGCATTTTGTCTGGCTGTGGACACGTCCATTAGTCAAACCTATACAAACTTTATGAAAGAGCCATCTAAGAGAGGGTGTGATGTAAGGAGGGTTACCTGCAAGCTTTGATCATGTATTAGTGTGCGTGTGTGTTTGTGTGTGTGTGTACATACTGTAATGTGCATGCATGTTTCCTTTTTTTTATCTTTAATTTCCCCATGTGTCTGTGTGCTGTGAGCATGTCTGTCTGTAAGGTTGTGTTGGTGACGTGGCAGGTACTGAATGTGATTTGTTTGATGTCTTTGCATTGTGGATGAGAGTGTGGACTGTGTATGTTAGTTGCTGTAATCAGAGAAGTGAAAATTTTAAGGGCATCTGTTTGTGGTGCTAAATAGTTGTACCTAATCTGTTGTACCTAAGCACTGTTTTCAAAGCAACACCGACTTGGAGAATTGTGTGCATGAGAAGAAGTCGTGTTTATCTTACACTATTGAACTGGGTTCCTCCTGCCTGTCCTCTTCTGCTCACCCTGTCATCACTTTTGTCTGTCATTACATATTGTGAAGGTTTCCGCATAATACCAACTGCTCATAGGCAAATAAACATTGGTGTGATTCATATCAGAACAAATCAATTCCAGAGGTCGGTAAATATTTATAAATCATTTTCACTAAAGCTATGAATACATTTGTGTGATGTTGAGGCAGCTCTGTTTTAATGGATGAAGTGTTTCATGTTTGAGTGTAGAGGCTTGATATTGTTGTGTCGTTAAAGCATAATTGAAATAGCGAAGATGAGAGTAGCTTCTCCACAGTTAATGAGTGCTGTTCTCCACAAAGCTGCTGAAGTGTATGGGCCCCATCGGAGAGGGCTCTTGGAACCCAAAAGCCTTACAAAACCAACAGCTGCCAAGTACCTTTTTTTGCAAACAGAATGTGTTTTTATTTACAGTCGCTAAAAATCTAAATTTGTCCAAAATCCAATACGAATCCACTCACATATTTCCAAAATTAAGAAATGGGTGTACTTGGCTCAAGGAAACAAAATAAATCAGTAACAGTAGGTTGAGATAAACAACATTCAGTATTTACCCTTACCTGGATCCTTTAACACGGCATATGCAGCTTTAAGTAAGGCTTTGGCCCAACGTTTTACCCTACTCTGATCTGGCACAAGAGCAGGGCAATATGACCTACGAGCCATCTCCAATATATAGACAGTTAACACCAGACAATACCTTTTTTATTCCCACTTGTGCTCTCAATGAACTGTGTTTATATCACCTCCATAAAGCTTAACATCAGTTCTCAAGTCATTTACATAGATGAGGACAGTGTTTGGAGTTTGGCACTGCAGTAAGTACTAGTAACTACAGCATTTATGCCTTGGAAAACCCAGCAGCAGTAAATCCACTGCAGTAATGCATTGCCAAGCTTATCACATAAGCAAACAAATGTGGTGTTTGAATATGCCACAAGGACACTTTAACATAGTCTGCTTATGCTCGGACCGGTATTGCATATATTGCAAGTGAGTATGTGTGACTATTTAATCAGGAATTCAGTCTGTTGTAAACCACAGTAATTCCACAGTAAGTTTGTTTTTAAGCAAATAACCAATAATCCCAATGCAGATTCACGGTCTCCAAGCTGATTAACAGGCAGTCCATCTTCATTAATCTTTCTGCAATTCTAAATAGCCATAATGAACAAGTGCACTGTGAGTGTGGAAGTCAAAAAAATCCTGCCTGCAAGAATACATGGACTAAGTTTCATGACAGCATAAAGTTTGTCTTCTGTTTATCTGTGCTTATGAAGGCAGTGTATATATGTACAGGGAGGGGGGAACCACAGGCATATGCTGGTTTGTTTTACAGTAGCATGTTAGCTGGTGAGGTGTCTAACAGCATGTCACAGGCCCTTTTACATTTTTTTCCTTTCAAGCACTTTCTCTCTCCACGTGTTTGAAAGTGAAGCATTTGGGTGTGTTGTTTGACACATCATTCCATCCATGTATCATTACGTATCTACTATGGCTATATATGTATATTACCATACATATATACATGTGTATGTGTACATGTGTGTTCTGTGTCCGCACTGGTATGTACAGGATTAGACTGTACATCAAATGTTTGTTTTTTTTGTCTGTTTGCGTGTTTGTTTGATTTGCTGTGCTGAGCAAAGTGCAATTTAACCTCCTCATATATACGCCCTTTTATCAGCTAATCAGATTTTGCCCAAAACTCTGAGATTCCTCATTGAAACTTTCATGTCTAAAGGAGGCTTTCTTAATTGGAATTTTAAAATAAACATCCTTTTTAAAAATAAATAAATAAATAAATAAATGAAATACCATCTGCATTTGTGTCCCAACAAATGAATGCACTGGTGTAAACACGTGAACGTGTTCATCGGGAATGTCTGTCACATGTTTGGTGTCTTTGGTATGGAAGCAAAGTGCTGATTCCTGCTGTTTCCTGAGTAGAGTCTGATTCTCCGCGCCACTTTTCCCATGGGGAGCACGCGGAAAATCCAGAGGAGGCTCTCCGGAGGCGTTATGGGGATAAGGAGGTAACATCTTTCAGCGTTTTCTAAAACCACAACTGTACATTAAAACCACAACTGTACATTAAAACCACAACTGTACAGTCTCTTAGTTGTGTGCTCTTGTCAATAAATAACTTTTGTATTTAAATTTCTAAAATGTTGTGATACATCGAGCTTATTAAAAAAAAAGGCAGATTTATATTTTACATCTCACTTTTTATCATTTGTGATGTAATATGGTTATGAGCTTCCTGCACTCATTTTGTTGATATTCATATCCTTTCATGAATTGATAAATGTTATGTAAATTGATAAATGTCAGGTAAATCTGGTAAGTCTGTATGTGTACTGCAAATGGTCTTTATTCGATTTTACGGCAAATGATTATCCTGAATTCAAAATAATTGTGAATTGTGAAAAATGGGGAACTGAGTGGTTAACACTTTTTTCCCTTCAGAATTACTTTGAGATCATTTTGTGACATAAGAAAAACTATATTGCAAGAAAAATTGCAGCCAAATAAAATATTTTCACGTCTGTTTTTATGTCTTATTTTAAGATAAATAATGTATTGTTTTTTGTGTGAAATTTCTGTTTCTGTTTCATACAGAAAATGCTGGAGGAGCAGAGACGTCTGAAGCGTGAGCAAGAGGAGGCCGACACCGCATCCCGACGACACACCAGCCTCTTCCTCACACACCACCAGTTTATCACTAATGAGCGCTTCGGAGACCTGCTCAACATCGACAACACAGAGAAGAGGAAGTCTGGCTCGGAGGTAGAGAGATACAGGCGGTGGACTCAACTCTCCATACCCCCCTCCCTCAAAAGAAAATAAAGAAAGAAAGACACAGCAGTGCTGTTAGAGAGCAGCCCCACCCTCTGAACCATTGCACTTTTATAGGTTTATGATATCTGAAACAACATAAATGGCTAAGTGAATATCATTTGAGTCGTGGAGCGCAGAAAACTCCACTGTGGCAATTCAGAAACTTCACAGAATTAAAGGAGAAGCTACAATTAATAATCATAATTAATAATCATAAAATGTATGTATTTCCCCTCACTTTTAAAAGCAATCTCTGCATGTAACACAACATCACCCAGTCAACTGACATATCTCATATTCCTGTCAATGTTATAACATTGTGGACCAATCAGAGATGCCAGAGGGCTATAACTTGCACAAGTGGATGATGACCTCACTTAATCATAGCAGACTCATGTGTGAACATTTACATTTTTGTGTCCTCACAAGAGAGCCAGTAGAATGAGAAAATGGAAGTAAAAGAAGTTAGAGGTGTTCGTGTGACCACTGCAGGACCTTCAGCAGATAAAGCAGGAGGAAACTGGCTTGTTTATTTTCCTAATTTAAGCCTTGTGTGTTTACAGAGGACTCCTGCTCTGGCAAGATTTGACTTCAAAGCAGAGACACTAAAGTGAGTAAAACATATATCCGGTTAAAAGCAATGAACAGAATTGCTAACTCTCCATTGGTCCATGCTTCTGTGGTCATATCCAGAATGGGATTTAAATTAGTGTGGGCTCACTTGTGAAAATGCTTTAACCCAGGAGTAGTGTTTGGTTGGGTCAGGTCTTACCATGAAGTCATGGTAAGGTGTGGAGTCCTGGGTCATGTCCAAATCAGCACACTTGCTTACTATTGAGTATGGCAGTTGTGTATTTAAAAAAAAACCTGTTTGGTATGTAACAATTCTGAAAATTGAGTGTTCTTAATATCCCCGGATGATACTTATTTCTGGGTTTTCACTGATAATAGAATGGAGGATATTTTGTGCATACTGTATGTCACTAAACAGTATGCAGTAAGCAATATACAGCATGCTAGTACACAGCTCTGATTCGGACACAGCCCTGGATGTTACCTTCAGAATCTGCAAATAGACTCGCACTCCAAGATAGCTCAGTTTTCGTTAAAGATAATGATGAATAAATGTGGCATAAATCACTGTGACCACCCCATGTAAATATGATACATCATCATAGTGAACCTTGTTTGAGGTATTTTTCAAATAAGTGTTGTAAAATACATGATAGACTGTAATAGGTGTGCCACTGTTCACTTCTGTAGCAAAAAAATATTCCCAAAATAAAAAATCTGTTGGAGAGATCTACGGCAGTGTGGCACAGGGCCAACTGTGCCGCTCTGAACAGTTGGTCGGGTGCTGTGCTGTGCCATCAACCTCATTTCTACTGTTTAGTTTAGTAATATTTCTGCATTCCCCAATGACTGTCGTTCATTCTGTGAAAACTACTTTAGGAAATTGTTCACAGGAAAAGCATAAACTGTTGAATTAAACCATGAATTGAGGTATTACATGAGTTTGGCCCTTCTCTTCTGTCTTGAAAGACAATCCACTGCCTTAAATAAGAATGACACTGCTGTCATTCTGCAGTTACTGGTGTTTTATTAATGCTTTGTGGTTGCACATTGCTCATGTCTGTGTTCTTCTCTTATCAGGGAGCTGCCTTTTCAAAAGGGGGACATTGTGTACATTTGTCGACAGATTGATCAGAACTGGTTTGAAGGAGAGCACCATGGGAGAATGGGTATTTTCCCCCGGAGTTACGTGGAGGTAATCAACATGCTTTTTCCCCCAGGTTCCTATCATTAATTCCAGGAGATTCCTGTTAAAATATATTTAAAATGTCCACGGTAGGCAACATGTGTGGCTTTTTGTACCCTGTGTCATGGTATTTTTTGTAAGGGCATGAATCAAACGTCTACACAGTATAAAGATTGTGAAGCTGGTGTCTAGCTGAAGATAGTGTCTGTATGGCACTGGTGCCTGTCTGAATCTGGTGTCCATATGAAGCTGTTCCCTGGGTGAAGTAGTGTGTGTACGATACTGGTGCCTGTGTGGCACTGTTGTCCATATGAAGCTGGTGTCTGTGAGGCTGGTGCCTATATGCAGCTGGTCCCTGGTGTACAGGTGAAGCTGGTGCCTGTGTGGCACTGTTGTCCATATGAAGCTGGTGTCTGTGAGGCTGGTGCCTATATGCAGCTGGTCCCTGGTGTACAGGTGAAGCTGGTGCATGAGGATGTTGAAGCTGGTGAAGCTGGTGCATGAGGATGTTGAAGCTTGTGAAGCTGGTGCATGAGGATGTTGAAGCTGATGTCTGTGCTGCAGCTCCTGCCACCCACAGAAAAGGCCCAGCCTAAGAAGCCGACCCCCGTCCAGGTGCTGGAGTACGGCGAAGCCCTGGCCCGCTTCAACTTCAACGGAGACACCGCCGTGGAAATGTCCTTCAGAAAGGTAGGAGAGATATTCCTCAGTTCTCCCCGCGCTGTGCACTTTTGTCAAACCCTGCCATTATAAAAGTGATTTCAGTTTTCGTTTGATTTTATTAGAATTTGAGCATGTGTGTATTTGTGTGCATTAGTTTGAGTACTGCTCTGTTTCCCCATAGGGTGAGAGGATCACGCTAATTCGCCGTGTGGACGAAAATTGGTACGAGGGTAAAATCGCAGGCACCAACCGCCAGGGCATCTTCCCAGTCACCTATATCGAAGTGCACAAACGGCCACGTGTCAAGAACGGGGTGGATTATCCCGACCCGCCCATAACACCGTCACCCAATCGCAGCAGCAATGCCTCACCACAGGTGAGCAGGCAGCCAATCAGCAAACACTTGACCTCATTCGAAATACCCATTCAAATACCCGTTCATCGAGGAAGCCAAAAATCACAGAAGCGTTTATCTCATCAGGTTTTTTCATTTGTGCACAACAACAGAAAGAGATGTTTTTATCCCTTTTATTACATTTCAGAGATGTTGTTCAGGATACTGTACTGCATTTTCTTATCACTTTATAGAGGGTCAGAGGTTTTTTCTTTTTCTTCTTCCTGTTATTTTGTATCTGAATTTTTTCTTGTCCTCATTTAATCTTTCATCTTTCCTCCTTTTCTACCTCTTTTCACCCCTCCTCGACCCAAAGATCCCCCGAAACCGCCTGACCACCGCCCCCCTCCCCCTGCCCCGCTCCAGCCGCCGTTCCGTGTCCCCCGAGGTTCACGCCATCTCCTCTGAGTGGATCTCTCTGACCATGGGGATGGGCTGCAGCCCCCCCGCAGCCCCCACACCCCCCCTGCCCCCCCCCACCCTCCGCCTCCTACCGCTGGGGCGAGTACCTCCCCCCTTCCCTGTCCGCTAGCCCCGTCCCCCAAGTCAGCGGCAGCCCTTACCTGGTGTCCCCCTCTGCCTCCCCCTCTCCCTCCCCCCTCCCTCCACTGCACCCACCTCGTCCCAGTTCCGCCACACCCTACCTGACCTTCACCCCTCCCCAGGGGGAGGATTTTCTGCTCTCCCCGCCCTCTCCCCGCCTCTCCCGGAGCCTCAGCCCCTGTGGGGGGGCGGGGCTGGAGGGCTGGCTGGGAGGGCACAGCCCCCTGAGCAGCTTGCTCGGAGAGGGGGCAGAGCTTGAGAGGGGGAGCGAACGGGAGGCTCTCGGGGAGTGGCTCAGCAGTCCAGGAGAGGTATCACCTGCATGGTGTGCAGTGCTGCATCTCAGGGCCTCACAAATCACTTGAGCCACTAGCCAGTTGTCTTCTTATTCCCCCGTTATCGTTACCCGGCAACCACTGCTACGGCCCAAATGGGAAGGTGATTGCAGGACTGAAATGTTTTTAACTGAATGTTGTTGTATGGTTTTGCTGTGTGCCTGCCTTGGCTATTCTTGAGTAGGATTTCATATCACATCGTATTTCATGTCATATCAGTGACTTGCTTTCACTGGAAAGTCGTGTAGTTACTGTTACATCCTGGGTTTTCACAGAATGACCCTCCAAGTGCTGGGGCCTGCATCACTCTGCAAGGTTTTAACTGTTTGTGTACACACTAACCCTTACACCCTGGGGAGACTTATTCAGCTTTTTCCCCTGGATAATGCAGGCCATGAGTATTATTTGTGAAGGGGAAAAAATTTAAAAGTAATAATATTACAGATTAATTTTATATTAGCTCTGAACTGATACTTTACCTTTGTTTTAGATTTTTCTGCCATATTGAAGTATTTTGATTTGATTTAATTACTCTTAGGAACAACCAGAGCGATTCTGGAAATGAAATGGTCGCTTACATGCTTTCTATGAAAGCAGGATTTGGCCATACGGTCTTTTGGCAGATTGCGTGGGATTTCTGTGTGAACTATGAACTGCGCTGTAAGATTCTGGTGTGAAATATATGCAGGGTTGTCAGTGTGATTCATCTGGATGATCTGTGCTGTCTCTCCTGATGAACTGTGTTTCCTGTGCCTCTGTGAGACTAGCAGCGCCCTCTAAAGGCCAGGCTGTGTGGTGTAACCCATGGATACTAAGCGCAGTTTCTTTCATTATCAGCTGGTGAAGAGTGACAGCGATTACCAGGGCAGGTCCTCCAGGAGTCCTGTGCTGCTGTTCGACATCCAGGATAACGTGATGAATGCCAACTCATTTGCGGTAAGCGGTTGCTCTGTGGCAAGCTTTAGTTAAAGGGAGTAAAGGGCTTTTCGTCTGAAGCCACAGTGCATAATTGCAGCATTGCTTTGTCCTTTTTTATCACAGGCTGAAAATTGAGTTGGAATTAACAAAGAAAATGTAGGGAGAGCAAAGATAAAAATGCTAAATCATATTTGTTCACATGTTATTATGGCCTTTAATGCATTCTTCTAAGAGGAAGGTATGGGGCAGAGGGAGAGGGTGCTGAGGAAAGAGAAGACGGCCATCTCGAGCGCTCCCCAGTCGTCACCCCAACCTCACTTAGATTAACCTTTCCTTTAACCCTTTCATTCTTACTATTTCCTACTATTTCTCAAGTCTTCTTTCCTTAAGATTCCTTAAAACTGACTGGTAGCTCACTTTTAATATGAGTGCATGACATTACTCTCCCTCTGAAACCATTTCAAAGCGGACCTTGCTTCACTGTTTCTTCTCCTCATGCAAGCTGTTATTTGCATGCCTCGCTTTACACAGCACTGACTCTGTTTTAATGGTTGATGTTGTGACTGCGCAGTGCACATGCACTTACTTTGATGTCTTGCTTTTTCATGCTTACCTCTGGACCTCACCTCCCATCTTTCCTGGTTTTAACGGATCCCTTTCCACCTTGATACTTAACGGACCCGCTGCCTCCTGAACCTTTCTCTGTCTGCCTTCTAACCACTCCCCCCCCTCACCAACATTCATCCGTCCTTCCCTTTGACTGCCTGTCACCTCTGATTGGGGTGGGGGTTGGGGAGGGGGGGCGGGCCGTTGGAATCTGGCCTCCCTCCACTAGGAGGCGGTGTGCAAGGAGATCCTGAGCATCGCCGAGACGTCGGTGCGGTACTGCAGCACCCTCTCCCGAGCTCCCGAGTCAGCGCACAGCCTGCGCACGCAGCCCAGTAAACAATCTCTCATCGTTTCCCAGCAACCACAGCCACACACACCCAGCCCCGAGCCGACCCGCCCCAGCTGCGGAATGTGAGTAGCACCCACCACGTACCCCCGCACACCCCCACCCGCTGACAGAAACGGTGTTTGGAACAGCAGCGAGGTTGAAGAGAGTTTTAAAAAGGCAAAAGGTCCAGGGCTTGGTTTTCAGTAAATTTATGTGTTCTTAAAGTGCAGATATGTTTCTCTGGAACAGATGTGAGTCTTCACCCAGCTCCATGTGCTGGTCTAGTGCAGTGTTCCATCCCTATGTTCTTAAAGTGCAGATATGTTTCTCTGGAACAGATGTGAGTCTTCACCCAGCTCCATGTGCTGGTCTAGTGCAGTTTTCTATTCCCTATGTTCTTGAAGTGCAGATATGTTTCTCTGGAACAGAAACAGGCACACTCCAGGAGCTCTGACCCTCCTTTTCAGCAGTGATGAGAGAGCATAGCTCATTTAGCCCCAAAAATGGGCATCTTGAGTCATCAAGAACTCACCAATTTGAACCAATTGTAGCATTTTGCTATGGAGGAAAAAGTTATTTGATTGGTTCACATGAGTCAGTGATTGACAGAATATGGCAGCTCCACCCACAATGGCAGGGCTGGGGAATCCCATTCTTGGAAGCCTGTAATTAATTTAATGCCAACTTCTGTGCTTAATTGCTCTTAAGAGAATTGCTAAGCTCATGAATGGCAGCTAAAGAACTGTTCTTTTGTCTCGTAATATCATGGTCTTATCAATGAGTGAAGCAGCATCGATGTACACTGCTAATTAGTTAATTGAGCCAGGGCAATCAGTGGAAGCAAAAACCAGAACACCAGATACAGCCCTCTGGGGACACGGGTCCCTACCACTGCACGTGCGGTTCATCAGTGACTTATCAGTACCTTCATCTAATGGTAGAATTGAGGTACTGTACTGCTTTATTTGAGTGGCATTGTTGACACATTACCATTAGTCATTACCACAAATTTCACAGGACACCAGAAACTGACGTTCTGCAAGCGACAGCCCATGATCTCTATGAAGTTTGTTGATAGCTGCCAGTGTTATATTGGGGTCACTCACAGGTCATTGAAGGCAGGAACAGAAGCCTCTGTTTCTGATGGCCAGCTGTGGATGTATTCCTACATGTAGAGCAGGGGCGTCAAACTACATTCCCAGGGGGCCGCATTGTCTGCCAGTTTTTGTGGTTTCCTTTCAATCAGCTGCCAATTAAGGCCTTGAGAACAAGGTGTGTGGATTCTTTAGCCAATCAATGACTTAAATGAACCACTGGTGCCGAGACGCCACGGAAAGCAGCAGACATTGCAGCCCTCCAGGACGGGAGTCTGACACGTGTGATGTAGAGTATGTCTGTGCATCATCTGGTTCTCAGAGGGACTTCCAATGCATGGCTGAAGACTGAATGTCCAATGGCACTGAACCATACTCAACCATGACACCGGGACTCATGTCATAGTGATGATGTTTTGCATATAGTATATATTTCATTCACCAGCTCCAGGGTATATGCTCCCGGAACAAACTGTGCAGGGCATGAATGTATGTGTAATGACTGGACTAATCCACTCTGAAAGGAAGTACAACGTATTGCCTTTAGAGGGCACTAAAATTATATTTTAAATGGGTTGGGTTGTAAAGAATTTCACTGTCTTTACAGAGTATCTGGAGCGTTGGAGAATGGTGTGCATGTAGAATTTATGTACTGAAATTCTGGTCACATGCATTCAAAATTAATTTTTCAATTCAACCCTTTTACTTAAATTTTTAAAATACCCCCCTGTTGATGATTTCAGTGTTGTCATCTGGTTTCTAACCGCATGTACCTAGCATTGATTATTTATCCTGCACCATGGCAGTGAGTGATGCTTTGTGGTATTTGAAGGGTTTGTGGTTTTGGGGTGCTTTGTGTCTGACCACATGTCGTCCTGCACAGTTTCCAGGCTCTGTACAGTTACGTCCCCCAGAACGAGGACGAGCTGGAACTCCGGGAAGGGGATCTGGTCAACGTCATGGAGAAGTGTGACGATGGCTGGTTTGTTGGTATGTCTGATGTCCACGTTACCATTCACTCATAAAACAACCAGATTGGTGCCATCTATTGGTTGAATATGCGCTCAAAATATTGTACGTATTCTGGCAGTATCCTTCTTGGATATGTGGTGCCCAGCTCCAAATATATAGTTTTTTTTTTTGTTTTTTTGTTTTTTGCAAGATTGCAAGTAACCACATACTTGTATCCTCAGGCCTTCATTTATTTAAATAAAACAATATCATCAGCCTCTTTGGCCTACTTTAAGGACAAAAACCAAGCGCTGTATAGCGCTATAGCATGTATTGGGTTATTAATTTGGGTCTTAAAAATTGCAGACCTTTTCAGTTATCCACTAAGTGAATGACAAGGACAAAATAATCAAGCTTTCGATGTCATGCTGTATTTTTTTCCATCGCATTTAGCACTTGCCTTCTAACACAACTGTCTGCTTTTGCCACCATTAGAATGACAGTAAGTGTTATATCCTTAAATGCCTCTGCCTGGGTGACGACCTCCATTTTTTTGTC